>JAMZAV010008475.1:0-27223 GCA_024449915.1 Sweltsa coloradensis
CGAACCCTGTTTGTGTTCACTGCTGCCAAATAGTGACAACGCGGCTACCACACGAAGGGCGCCATTTCAATCCGTTTGGGAAAAGATTTTTGCTTTTTTTTTACCTTATCATCATTACTGTTTGTTTTATCTTATCGCGTACGATTTTTAAAACATTGCAGTAAAAATTACTCACATAAATAATAAAAACAAATAAGAGTCTTTATTTTATATCTTGGCAAAGCTTAAGGCCATGAGGCCTTTTGTTCTGCTAAACCGCCAATAAAAATTACAAATACTATTACACAAGTAAAAAATAACACACTAGTAAACAATTAAAAGTATAAAATTAAAAAACTACAACTATACAAGTAAAATGCGGGTTAAATACCTTATTTTTAAATATAAAAAAACATTAAAGTAATAAACTTTTCTTTAAATACTTTAAACCATCAATTTCATCAATAAAGAATAAAAAATAAATCAAAATCATTAATGAAATTCTAATTAAAACCACATTATTTAATTTTTAAAAAATGACATTTTTTTTTAATATTTGTTTTTTAAAGAGGATAAACAAAATACAATGAATTTGTTTTTTGAAGTCGATTTGATTTCTAATGCTATGTTTGCAGGAATTATTTCCATGCTGGGGCAGCAAAAACAGGAAATGAATTACTATATAAGGAGGTTTTATTTTTGGGTTTTTTTAAAGTTAATGTTGATGAAATAAGGTTTTCTTCCCATAAAATTTGCTTTATAATAGCCTACCACGTGGATAGAACAACAACAACACAACACTCGGTACGCATTTTGTGAAGCTTCCAAAGACTTCCATAGTCACGATACAATCTCTTCACCACACATTACAACAAAAAACAAAAAAGTATACACTCAACAAAATGATCACATGGCAAAGTGTCCCTCAGCCATTGGTAGAACGTTGTCAACATCTGGTCAACATTTCTCAAAAGTTGAACTTGTTCAACTTCTTGTCACATATTTCAGTGTGGTGACAGCAGCATCACATTTCCATGTTGATAGTGTAACGGGGCTTTATGGTATGTTCTCATATTTTCTTTTGAGACACTTGACAATTTTGCTAGTAGGAAGCTTCGCAAACGCTTTTTCAGGCGCGTTGTTGGATGAGCGTAATAATGTATTGAGATGCCAGGTGTTATGCAGATTTTCTGTTGTTCTGTGAAAACATCGTTCCCAAGTCGAAGAATTTTTTTAAAAACGAAAAATTCGTAATTAAAAAAAAAAAAAAAAATTCGAAAAATTGTGATTTTTATGAGAAATAATTTTTTGATCGCGCTCAAATTTCACACGAATATATAATTCATAAAATTAAGGTTCTGTGACAAAAATCATTACAATGGGATAAAGCATGTAGGTGTTATTAGTCCGAAGAAGTTTTTAAAAAATAAAAAAAAATCGTAAAATTGAGATTTTTCATGCTCAAGAAATTATTTTTCGATTGTGCTCAAATTTCACAAGAATATAATAATTGATAAAATTAAGGTTCTATGAAAAAATCATTACAATCGGATAGAGCATGTAGGTGTTATAAGTCAAAGAAATTTTTAAAAAGAAAAGAAAATCTGCAGAAAATCTTGCGATTTTCATGAGAAATAATTTTTCGATGGCACTAAAAAACGTGGCAGTTCTAAGTTCAGAGATTTCGAAGGCCTCCATAAAATTTCATCGCAATTGGAGTATCGGTTTAGCCGGAATCGTGTTAACAAACACAATAATACAAACAGGGGAAAAAATCATTCCGGATTTTTTTCTCCAGTGTAGTGTAATGAAATCTTCGCTATGCTCATCAAACAAAGATGCCAATTTAAATATTAAATAATTTCTGCTCGAGGCTAGCGCCTAGAGAGCAAAATATGGGGCGTTCCAACGTTCATGGCTTCTTACAACTACGATGTTTATTAGAATACATAGGTACTAAAGTTTTTTTGATACCGGTATTATATTATTTAATTATGTTGCAGTTAACATGACAAAGTTTCACTCATACTAAATAATGTTCTGCTGAAGTGGAAAATAGTTATTGTTAGCACCAGGATTTTCATTTTGATACAACAATAAAAAATTCCAATTTGACGGGGGATCGAACTTCGGTCTCCCGCTTGCTATATGGACATCAAATTGGCATGTATGGGAGTGTTTTCCAATTAACTAAATCAAGAAATAGCACAGGATAGTTAAATTATAATTTCATGTTCTTTCACCAGTAGGCTAACCTCCGAGCTATGGCAGAGAAACATCGAAAGGTATTGTTCTAGTTCTTAGTCTGAAATAGGCTGCACTGGATGAATTTCAACTGGCCAAGTAAAATTTCATATACCCTACTCTCTGAAAATTGCGTCTGCCACTTGGGCACCATGCAATGGTTAGCACAAATTCTTGAATATTCATTTGTGTTCATTCAATGGGCACAATTAATGAATATGGCTCGATTTAGATAGGCAGGGAAATACTCCCGAAGGTGGAATTGTTAATATTTAATACTAGGAAGCTTCGCAAACGCTTTTTTAGGCGCGTTGTTGGATGAGCGTAATTTTTTTAAACGAAAAAAAGCGTAAATTAGAGATTTTCATAAGAAATAATTTTACGATTACGCTAAAATTTCACACGAATATATTAATTCATAAAATTAAGGTTCTGTGAAAAAATCATTACAATCGGATAAAGCATGTAGGTGTTATAAACTGAAGAAAGTTTAAAATCGAAAAAAAGACGTAAAATTGCGATTTTTGTAAAAAATAGTTTTTTTGATAACGCTCAAATTTAACATGAATAGGTATATCAATTTATTAAATTAAGGTTCTGTGAAAAAATCATTACAATCGGACAAAGCATGTAAGTGTTATAAGTCGAAGAAATTTTTAAAAAATCGAAAAAATCGTAAAATTGCGATTTTCATGAGAAATAATTTTCAGATTGTGCTCAAAAACGTGGCAGTTCTAAGTTCAGAGATTTCGAAGGTCTCCATAAAATTTCATCGCAATCGGAGTATCGGTTTAGCCGGAATCGTACTAACAAACAGACAAAATACGAAAAAAAGAAAAAAAAACATTCCGGATTTTTTTCTCCAGTGTAGTAGAATGGAATCTTCGCTTCGCTCATCCAACAATCCATAAATTAAAAAATCCATCTCGATCGGGGTTCGAAACCGAGTCTCCCACTTTCCGGGTGGACGCCTTAGCCAACCCAGACCACCGAGACGGTAACTACTGTATTTTAAGAACTTGAATGGATGGAAACAATGAAGCATCGAAAAAACTGTTGCTGTTGAATTGACCAATATAAAATATAAACAAATAGTTACCGTCTCGGTGGTCTAGTTGGCTAATGCGTCCACCCGGAAAGTGGGAGACTCTGATTCGAACCCCGATCGGGATGGATTTTTTAATTTCTGGATTGTATTAAATATTATGAATATGGGTTGGATGCACAGCAATCTCTTACAAACCACTCTTACTAGAGTCCACTAAGTGATGGACCCATATTTAATTCCAAAAGCACAAGCAGTGGGCGTTAAATGACTTATACAAGCTGGCCCTATAAGATTTAAACCAGTTAAATTATCTACGGAAAGCTGCAAAATGGCTATGGTGCAAGTAGACTATTAGGCTATAACTGATTGGATAATAATCGGCTGATTACATTTTCATAAACTAAAATTGAATTTGAATACATGGCTATCAAAAGAATTAAAATTGGAGCTTTTGAGGTAATGTCTCGCTACCAGATGCACATTGCACATTAGTGTTAAATGGCTAAACCACTAATTTGCTGAGTGTTTATGTTGGCATTCAATTGATTTCTGCTAGTTGTACAAAACCCAGATAATATTATTTATTTTAATAACAAGTGAGTCATTTCCCTTCCCTGTGCAAGGAGTACTTTTGGAGAACCAACATGTGCATGTGCCGTGCTAGTTTCACGTAATAATAAATAACAGAGTATTGAACAGATAACCTTATAGACCGGTCAAGAAATCTAATTATATGCCTAGCATAATGTGATACTGATAAGAATAAGATAAGATAAGATAAAGACTTTATTCTTCAGTACATAATATACAGGAAAATATTAGTGGCCCTATTAGTAAATATTATTAAATGTTTTGGGAAGAATACCCACCTTTAGCCGAAGCCCGTGTGTGTGGGTGTATTCTTTTACAAGGTTATTTGAAACAATTCATATGGCAGCTTAGAGACAACTAAGATATGGGGTACAAGTATAATTGGATGAGCATAGCGAGCGAAGCGAAGATTCCATTTCACTACACCTGAGAAAAAAATCTGGAATGTTTTTCTTTTTTTCGTTCTGTTTGTATTTTTGTGTGTCTGTTAACACGATTCCGGCTAAACCGATACTCCAATTGCGATGACATTTTCTGGAGGCCTTCGAAATCTCTGAACTTAGACTGCCACGTTTTTTAGCGCAATCGAAAAATTATTTCTCATGAAATTGCAAGTTAACGATTTTTTTTTTCGATTTTTAAAAATTTCTTTGACTTGTAACACCTACATGCTTTTTTCGATTGCAATGATTTTTTCACAGAACCTATTTTACTAGGAAACGCTTAAGTCCCGCGCGTGTTGGATGACGTAATTGGTGCATTGAGCTCATTGTGTTACGACGATTTCTGTGTTCTGTAAAATCATCTTATCAAGATTTTTAAATTAAATTAAATTAAATTAAAAATGAACTTATTTTTTTTAATAATCGTAATTTTTACGTAAATTTTTTAAAAAAAAGAAAAAATCTAAATTGCAATTTCTAAGAAATAATTATTCGATTGCGCTCAAATTTTACACGAGTATATTAATTCATGACATTAAGGTTCTATAAAAAAATCATCACAATAGAATAAGCATGTAGTGTTAAAATTGCAAAGAATTGTTTTAAAAAAGAAAAAGCCCGTAATTTCGGATTTTCATGAGAAATAATTTTTCGATTACGCTCAAATTTCACCGAATATCTTAATTCATAAAATTAAGGTTCTGTTAAAAAATCATTACAATCGGAAAGCATTAAGTGTTAAAGTCAAAGAATTTTTTTAAAAAATTCGAAAAAAATCGAATTGCCGTTTTTTTAAGAAAAATTTTCCGATTCCCGCTCAAAAACGTGGCGTTCTAAGTTCAAAATTTTTTCGAAGGCCTCATAAAATTTCATCGCAATCGGAGTAGGGTTTTTACCCGGGAATCGTGTTAACAAACACACAAAAATACAAAAAAAAAAAAGAAAAAACTTTCCGTTTTTTTTCTCCAGTGTAGTGAAATGAATCTTCGCTTCGCTCCCCTACGCTCGCTAACGCTCATCCAATGAATTAATACATTCGTGTGAAATTTGAGCGCAATCAAAAAACTATTTCTCTTTGAAAATCGAAAATTTTTCATTTTTAAAATTCTTCGGCAAAAAACACCTACATGCTAATGATTTTTTCACAGAAAAACAGAAAATCTGCATAACACATGGCAGCTCAATGCACCAATTACGCTCATCCAAACAACGCCCTGGAAAAGCGTTTGTAAAGCTTCCTAGTATTTCTTAATTTTGATATCGGTTCGTAATTTAAATTTAAGTTTACATTTTTTAACTTGGCCGATGTAAGGGTAACAAACCCTGCTGAATCCGAATGTGCTCGGTGCTATCTCGGTTTTTTGGCCCTTTCACTCCAACAGTAAAACTTTTGCTCCCCTGCACATATCGTCACATTAATATAAAACGTAATTTGTAAAATTATATGCTTGTGTATGTGTATGAAAAAAATAGCAAGTGCTAAATAAAGATTTATAAGATAAAACCTTTTTCAAATTTGCCGGTTTTCTGTCTGTTCGTTTGATCGAGAGAAGTCCGCGATTATCGATTTTCGTAATATTTACGTTCCTAGCATGGCGCCTACCCCTAGGCCTAGCTAGGCCTAGGGCCTAGCCTATTTTGTATGAAATTTGGACAATTTGACAAGGTAATTATTGAAATTTTAAATATTTCTATTGCATTTTACATGGTCCTATAACATGCATAAAATTATAGGCTTTAATTTAGCTCGATCGTCCTAGGACTTGGTGCCATTCGAAATTTGTATAACTCTTGTGATGCCTTTTTGCCCTTGAACATTGCTTGAGCATGTGCACGTTTCGCTCAACCAGCCTCTATTTATGTTCCAGTAAGTGTAATTTCCAAATAACAAATATGTAGTAAGCCTACCTAACTAAAGGGTAGCCTAGGCCTAGCCTCCTAGGCCTCCTAGGGTAGGCCTTGGCCTAGCATCCTAGGCCTAGCCTAGCCTAGGCCCTAGGCCTACCTAGGGGTAGCCTAGCCTAGGCCTACCTACAGTGAAACTTCATGACACACAATCTAGGCCTAGGCCTAGGTAGGCCCCTAGGGCCTAGGCTCAAAGGGACAAAAATCTTCGGCAGGGGCCTAGCCTAACCTAGCCCTAGGCTACTCAAAGGGTGGAACTACAAGAGTACCGAACTTCTTCGGTTCATGGGCCCCCCCCCCCCCCCCAAAAAAAAACAAACTTGTTTCCTTGTTTTTCATGCTTTTTAGTATCGGAGTGGATATCGTACAGTCAGTCGTATTACTAGTGCAAAATTAGTCATACAGTCATCGACGATAGGCCTGGCCCCTACCACCTTATTAGGCCAATAGCCCTAACATCACAGTGCAGTGTGAGTGTGACAGAGTGGTAGGGCCTAGCGGAGCGCAAAAAATTGAATTGAAAAAATTGTTTTTCAAGACCATTTTTAAGTAGGGCCCCACTTAGGTCCCTGGTAGACTATTTACTTAATTTCAAAGAACACATCATTACATCTCCAAGAAACTTTCTACAAAAATTGGGTTTTGGCCTATGCGAAGAAATTGTTGGAAAAATTTACTACGTATAGGCCTACCACAGCAGTCAATCCGAATTGACTGAATTCGGTTTGAGTTCAAATTTGGTTTGACTTGAAGTTATATCACGGACATTCGAAACGACTTCCTCAATCCTATTTCGATTCGAATTGAATTGTTGTTGTGGCAGTTTTTAAAATTTATGCTACAAAAATTCTATGAATAACACTTGAAAATACCTTGTACTTGTATCTCTACCTACAGCTCGTAAATATAAAGCCTAAGTCTTTATTAAAGCCTCCAAGACGCCAATTTATTGTAAACATGTAATAAACACCGACTGCCTAATAAAGGTATTCACTGAAATCTAAATCTCTAAGGCAGTTTTGAATCCGTATTGAATGCGTATTGAACTGTATATCAAGCAATTTACTCATGTCAGTCCACTTTGGAAAGTGGATTGACTTCAATGCGAATCGAGTGTGTATATCAAGAGACTCAAACCGAATTGAACTCGAACCGACTTGATCAATTCGGATTGAGTGCTGTGATGTACGTAGTGATTATTGTCAAAATGGGTGCGTCGACTAGTTTATAACAAGATTGTAGCTCCACATTTCCCTATTGTCCTACCATTCTTTTGGACATAAATAAAAGTGACCTTGATATTCTCCAAAAACTTCAAAACAAAGGTATGAGGGCAACTCTTCAATGTCACAGACTAACACACAGAATGGACATGCTAGAGCGACTTAAATGGCTTAGTGTTGAACAATTAATGAAAAAAAAAAGTTTTATGTTTCATTCATGAAGTGATGTCAACCAAGAGTACTCATACTTCTCAGAATTCTACAAACACAATAATGATTTGCATGAACATCATACTAGATCTGCTCAAGATTTTTACATGCCTGATTAAAAAAAGTGCTGTGGGCAAAAATCCCTGTTTGTAAATGGGTTTAAAAAATTCACCGAGTTACCTAAAAATCTAAAAATGTTGGTGGGTAAAAAAACAAACTTCAAAAGTGCGATACAAAATTGGGTGCAAATTAAGTTTCCACTTGTCTAAAGAAGAAAAATCAAGTTATGTACAACCAGAAAAAAATAGCAGAGTAGTAATAATAGCTGCTAAAAAGAAGATTTTACTACTACTACTACTGCGTCCGAATTCTATGCGAAAGGTCGGAGGTTTAAATCTTCGTTAGGTCGTTTTTAACCATTCTATTTAGGTCCATGTTTTTTCTGCAAATGATTTCACTACATTTGGCCCCGTCGCAAACACAATTGTAGGCCTAGATGATAAAAGCACATAAAAGTGTTTAAAAAGTGCTAGGCCTAGGCCTATTTGAAAGAAAAGCCTTATCTCTACACCTCGATGTGTAGGCAGCCTAAAAAGGACTTTTGTTTAAAATAGCAACGTTAAAGGTCTTGAAGATTTTTTTTTACAAAACAGAAAAAAAGGAAAACGACGACGACGACAACCGAAAAGCGATTTGTTTAATTCAGCAATGTTATATAGGTCTTGGAAGTTTTTCTTGTTACTAAAATGAGCAAAAAAGGATGACGGAAGGACGACACTTTTATTACGGCGCGCCTTTATCCAATCAAATCATTGGCGTAATTTTGCACAAGTAGGCCTAATACGGCTGACTGTAACTATCCACGGCCTTTAAGTATTGTGTAAAACTATTATTATAGGCAGTGGATAGTCGTACGATCAGCCATATTACTATTGCAAAATTGCGCTAAAGCCAGAAGTTTTTAACTTCTGATTGGTTGGACTTAAGTCCATCAGTTCTTGTCTTAGGAATTTGTAAACGGTGACTTTGGAGCCGTCCTAACAACGAGACACATAATAAATTTAAAGTTGTTCTAAATCGGCCTTGTTGATTCTGGTGTTGATCCGCGGGTGTTTGCACTGTCCATGTAGGTGCCACTGATTGCTTTATTTCTATTACAAAAATATCGTTCTTTGGTTGGTTATAATTTGCAATTTTTTTTTTAAGTTGCAATAATCCCTTCAAATTCAGTTTGCACATGAATCTCCTGAATTGTGATTGAATGGTACCTACCAATTTCCAATTCGCGAATTTTCGCGAAATTTTTGTTGATATCGTGAACTAGTGACGAAATTAGCAATTAGGCCCTAGATGTCTTTTCATGCAAATTAGGTCACAAAATTTAAAAGAAATGATTTTTTCAAAGTTTCGGTGGAGGTGCCGGGTACGTAGTCGAATTTAATTAAATCCTGGCTGGTTCATGTGGGGGAGGTCCCAGGATTGTGAGATCGTAATAATCGTTTGAACGCGAGTAACTCAAAATACTTTATATCCATATCAAAAGATATAACACCTAAAAAGCATAATTTTGTAATTTTGGTGGAGGAGCCGGGTAGTCAAATTAATTCTGATAAAAACTGTGGGAAACTTTGAAAACTAAAAGGCTGAAATTGAGCTTAAAATTAAAACTGATTCTCAACTTCACTCACTAAGATGTAGGGCCTCCCCTAGGCCTACATTTTTTTAAACTTTATTTGCCTAATGTAGGAGGCTATTGACTCATGCTTTCTTGATATGGGGCTATCCTACAAGACTTATCAGCTTACCTATGCTTACCTATTATGAAATTTTAATTGGAACTCACTCCCTTTGCACATTTAGGAGTGGAACCTTGAAGAGAAGCCCCATGAACATCGTCCTGCCCGCAGCTCTTGTATCGCACTTCGACTTCAGCTCTTCCGACATCGTCCTATTCAGTCACCTACCTCGGGGTCGCTCTAGTCTTCCAATAGGTCGTAAGTCAGTTTTTTTGGGAACAATTGATTACTCCTAATCCCCCATCCTTACTCTTAAAAAGGTTTGTTCCACATGCTTGGTACGGTGCTTGACTGCTTACTAACGATATCATTTGTTAGCTTTCAATAATGCCCTATTATAGTCTGTTTCAGGGTTGGGGATAAAAGAGTGCTGATTGACAGTTCGAGTGTTTTTATCTTGATACCCAATCTCACTGGTACCGGTAGCAGTAACTTTAATTATATGGATGCCAGGGCCGGTTTCTGCAAGCTACTAACCCTGATTGGATTTTTAATAGGGATATGCTATGTAAATGACTTCTTAATTAATTACCTATTATCCATTTGTCGATACCCGCACGAAAATGTCGATATCGTTTATCTAAATTTTTTCATTTGAGTAAAAAAAAATACAGGTACCTAGTGTATTTTAGTAAATATTTATGCTTCACTAGTTAATCCTAAAAGAAACTGGCAATCCAATCAGGATTAGGCCTGGCCTTCCTAGATCTTTTTTACCTGATAATGATGCAGAAACTGGTTTAGTCTTCAGGATAATAAAGTGTAGTCTTAACTTTAAAACAATAACTTATTTAACCCTTTTTTTATTGCAAACTGTACGAAGCAGATTTTTAGAAACAGCCTAACAGGATAATTTTTTTTAAAGGACATGTTCCTTCAGTGTGCTTATCATCCAATTGAAGCTTGAATTTAATGATGTTTTTGTAACAAATAAAATACATAAACATAAGTACCTCATAAAATATTTAGCCATCTCCAACCAGTGGCCATGTGATGACAGTGTAATAAAAAAGGGCCTCTAAAATTGATTTGCCTGTCAATCATCGTTTCTTCCCTCAACCCTGAACGGGCCCTTTGGGTTTCTTGTGCTTTCAGTCTCTTTTGTTTTTGACACGGCTGTTGTCAGGGAGTGAAGTGATGATATTGTTAGGTTAGTAGTCATAAAGAAGCACCATCATGTTCGTAACCTACCGTATTTACCCGATTGTAAGCTGACCCCTGATTTAAAGTTAATCTAGCAAAAATGTGTAGCATGTGATGTAAATTAAAACACTCATAAAATTGCTACCGGTATCTATTCCAAGCCGAGGTGCCTTTTTGATCTGCAGAAATGTGTCAAAAAGGGTTGCTTGCAATCGGGTATATATGGCACATAGTCACAAACCCACACCACAGTTCACCTTCACAATCATCGTGATTTGATGTATTAAAATAGAACCTGTACTATACGTATTTAATATTGTTTACTGACTATTGAACACTTTCGTTACTGTATGGTCATCTTCTCAAGGGTCCATCCTTAACTGATGTTGTCACGATCTGTCACAAAATCGTTTATATTCTTTCATCACGATTAGTTAGCCAGCTAAATGGCAGTGAGTTAAATGTGCCCAGCAATACTCTGGAGTGAACTGTGGAGTGACCCTAGCATCCCCTGGTACTGTAGTGGTGTGGTGATGTCAGTTTTGTACATGATACTTAATCAATCACAGCTGCTCATAGACTTTCCTCGCCCTGAGTAAACAACATGGAAATTCAGGGACTAAAAGGGCGACAGAAAACTTAAAACTTGCATGATAATCTATTTGAATAAAATCTGGTTTGTACAAGTTGGTACAGATTGTGATTGGGGTTTTCACATAACTTTTTTGGTCTAAAAAAGAACTAATAATTATGTAGGCCTACCTAGACTGTATTAAGAAAACAAACTCCCCAAAGAACTTTACACAATCCTGTCTCTAATGTAAATTGGAGAAGGGTTTGACAGGTTGGGAAAGCAAAGAAAACATAAATCCCAGCCTGAAGGGGCTGGGGCGACAAAACTTTTCCCCTTCTGATGACAACTGCAGCTAATTTAAAGTTGTTACCTTAATCCACGACGCGTTTCTCCTTCTGGGACTCATCAGGCAGATGTGGCCACTAAAAATCAGCTAACTACATGCAAACAAAACTCACAACACATAACCAAACCTGTGGTAGGGGCCACGCAAGAAGCAAATTCTGCATGCATTTTTGTCGTCATCAGCAAGGTTACTTCACACACCATTCATACTGGGGCACACCGTCAGCACAAACAGTAAGGGGGCTTCCCTCCCAACTCTAGTGCTCGGGAAAACAAAACATCCATGACTCAACTTTAAATTAGCTGCAGTTGTCATCAGCAGGTGAAAAGTTTTGTTGCTCCCAGCCCTTCAGGCTGGAATTTATGTTCTCTTTGCTTTCCCAACCTGTCAACCCCAATCTAACTAGACAATAGGCATTTTTCACACTAGAACCTAAATATGACTGTTTTATTATTAATTAGCAAAATAAGGTAATAATTACGTTTTTCTGCTAAATTAGAGTCAAATCGGGAACTTTTTCCAATTTCTGTAAGTTTTAACCCCCCAAAAATATGCAATTTATTTGACAATTGGACATAGAAATCAACATTTCTGTTATAATTTAATGTATATAGTTGGCACCATGACAGTTGGAAATATTATTATCGAACATGCCTAGCTAATTCCAATAGTTAACTTTATATGGCCTAAATATTTGTTTATGTGAATACGTGTTAAATTTGCTGAAGGGTAGTGATTGCAGTGCTATTTTTATGATGAAATGATGCCTTACCTTGAGTTTTTATACTGAAATTGAAGATTTTTTTTTATAACAAAATTAGAACTTTTTATTTGCTATTTCTCAGGGTCCTTATACCTTATCAATTACATTATTTTTATTTTATCCTTGATGCAACCCTACCAGTGACTGTATTGCACATTTCAGGGATGAGAAGAACCTGTATGAACGTCAAGGAGGCTCCTCGAGAACCTTCCACATCGTATGTCGCAGCCCCACGTGTGATTCTTCAACGTCTCAGACATCTCATATTCAGCCCCCTACGCTTGTATCGTATTGATGTTTGTAAGTCATTCTTGGAACAGTTGATCTATTCCTAATCCCTCTATCCTCCCTTGAAAGAGTGTATCCTGCATGTTAGTTAGCTACGGTGCTCACTACTTGCTTAACTATTTAATTTGTTAACGTAATATTATAAAGTCTGTTCACTTCCTTATTTCTTGGCAGTCTCAAAGTTTCTGACACGGCTGTTGTCAGTGAGTGAAGTAATGATATTGTTTTAAGCTAGTGGTCATGAAGAAGCACCAGCATGTTCCTAGAAATGTTCGCATGTTCCCACATTTGAACTAGCTCAACACCACAGTTCACCTTATGCATTTATTCAGTAAAATAGACCTAGTGAAAATAAAATAACGTAAATGTTAGGAATGCGGTCCGATTAAAAATCAATATCGATAAAAAGTTTGACTGAAATTGGCTAGCTCTAATAAAGTGGCATTGGAACCACTTTTAGCTTAATGGCGGCAAGTTCAATGTTTGCCAAAATGCTTGCTTTCTTTGGAGGAACTGTTTTAGTGAACCAGTGTCCCCGGGTATTAGGTGTGGCGTATGTCAGTATGGTCATGATACTTAATCTCAGCTGCTCCTTATTGATTTTCCCTTGTCCCGAGTAAAACAACATGGAAATAAAAAGAATCGAGAACCCTTCGACGCGACGAAACATCCCGTCAATATTAAAATTTTCTCTTAAATTATATCGGTCGCGAAAGTATAACTTGTGAAAAAATAAATATATATTGAAAAATAAATAATATCAGACCCTTGTCCCAACAATGAAGTCGGCTTGGGGTGGAGTTTCCCCCCAAAAGTTTTGGGCCCCCGGGTCTATCAAAGTCCTAGCAAGCCGGACCCCACCCATAAACTTTCTTGTTCTTATTTTATCTTTTTACTTTCTTCTTCTTCTTTGAAGGTTTTCTCACCATTTTCTTGACATATTTTTCCTATGTTTCCACCATTCTTCCTGTTGAACTCTTTCCCAAGCTGTGTCTGTCTTTCTTACCTCTCCCCACCTCAGTCGGGGGTTTCCCCCTCGTTTTCCCTCTCTTACCCCCCTGCATCCTGTTCACCGTCCTCCTTCACCCTCATCATTGTGTCATCATGTGTCCCAACCACCGCTGCCATTTTGATTTTTTGAGCCATTCATTGAAAGTTTTTTTTAACTATCTCCGCCCTTTGGGTGCATACCATAGGCGTATTGTTTAATGCAGTACTTGATACACTCACCAGGGCTAAAAAAAATACCATGCCCGAGATGCCCAGGGCATGTAAAAAAAGTGGTCAGGCAAGTAAATTATTTTCCCACATGCCCGTCTGGGGATCTCTCACTATTGCCCGCACTTCGCTCTCGACACAAGATAAGCCTGGGAAAAAAGATAAGCTCCCTTGTCCAGTAATAAGCCCCATTCGTCGTGATTACAGATTTCGTTATATGTTGAAACATAATAGGCCTACATACACGGTACATTGCAAATTCTTATCCGGTCAACTGAGTTGGATCAAACGCGCACCTTGTTCGCGCATGATATTTGCTCTCTCTCCCCCCCCCTCTCCCCCCCCCCCTCTCTCTCTCTCCCTCGCACTCGCACTCGTAGGTGTGCGGACAGTCGTAAAGCTGATACAAACGCGCGAGCGCGGCTGGTAAAAACATATCCACAGCAAGAGCGCGGATGGAAGAAAATGTATTTCTAGGGTAGGAAGTACACTTTTAAATCGTTTTTTTTTTATGTACGTAATAGCGGGGAAAACTAATTAGATAGAATCGTTTTAGACAGAAAGTTTTATAGGCCCTGCTGGTTAACATGCATATAAAAACCAGTGTTAAATTCATACGTGTTGGGCAGAGAAGCGGCTATAAAGGGAACGTTCGGCAGGATTTTACTTAGTCCTGTAAAATTATCTCCAGCATGCCCAGCCGGGCATGTGCTATTTAATAATTTTTTTGAGCCCTGCTCACACACAGCTTGTAGATGCAGCGACTGTAGAAATAACTACCAGCCTAGAGGCCTGGTTGTTGGTGTTACTCGATTGCTCGTCTTTGTTCCATGTTGTTTTCTCGGTGCCACCCACAGCCTTCTATTTCCCCGTTATGGATGGATCACAAAATCATGGACAATAGATTCAATCTACACTCTACAGTCACAACTTAAGTCTTCATTTCCCCCACAGTTATTTATAGGAATGTACTGTACACAACTCTTTAAGTCAGGATTGGTGATCCTTTTAGTGACGTGTTTGCCAAAAATAAGAGTGTAAGCTCACCTTGAAACCGCGTGCCCATGTAAACTCTAACTAATGTGACTTCTGTTGTTTTTTTTTCGGCCATTTTCTCAATCCTTGGTACATTATTTAGTAGGCCTAGTCTTGAGGGTGATGCACTCTGAACTTACCACGTCAGTTTGTCGATTTCGCAAATCACTTCTGACATACCGGTAATTCATTACTGAAAACAGTTGCTCACATGCATACGACGAGGGAAACATTGCCATTAAAGCCATTGCCAGTCCTTCATGCATCTAAATGCGTCTGGAATAGATTCCCACGCTTTCAAAACAACATTTCAGCACTTTGCACTTCTCTAGTTTTCTTCAAGTCGGGTATGTTCAATATCCTCTAAAACTGTTCTTAGTTCAGTAAACTTGTTTTCCCAAAAGGTACTACTGTACTTTGAAAATCTCCATCTCTAATTCAAATTCTTCAATTTCCAACCACACAAAAAATGTAAGATTTAGATCTTGAAAGTCAATCCTATCAGGGTTTTTTGATGAATTAAACCGTTTTCTCCATCTCTCGAAGGTAGTGAATCTTGCCTTCATATTTTGTTTGGCAAATGTTTTAAAATTTTACAGAAGGTACAATCAATGCATCCCTTTGAAATCTCTCAAACATTTTGCTGTTTCCAAGTGTGTTTTTAAGTTTGGAAAATATTGCAGCTTGCCAGATTCAATATCACGTTTGTAGATGTTAAGCCGTTTTTCTAATCGTTGAGAATGTCAATTGTGAGGTCAATAGTCATCCCTAACCCTTGAAGTTTTTTATCAAGTTCATTGAAATGTTTGCAGACATCGGGTAAAAACATTAATTTGCATAACCATTTCATGTCAGTAAGTTCGGAGTAATTTTGATTTTTTGAATCTAAAATCGGGCTGATTTCGTCTTAAACATTCAACAAAACGTTCGAGAAATTTTCCGCGGCTTCCGCGTTTAGAGCAATTTCAAATGCAAAAAAAAAAATACTAAGATTGGGATTGTTTTGTAAATAATTTAGATCATAATGTTTTATTAATTTCACTTCCAATTTGTGTGCGTGCCCACTGAATCTCTCTGCATGCCATTTTGGGCACGCGTCAAAGGTTCGCCATCCCTGCTTTAAGTTGTTCCAATTTGAAGTGAATTTCTTGATTGTTTCACATATTGTTAGGTTGGATTAAGTAATATAATATTAACATTTTACCTGCGTTAACTCTAGTTTTTTTAAGCGTTGAAAGAATACCCAAGTGGGGAGAAAGGCTGACTCAATGTCATACAAAGCTTTCATTTCAAACCCTTGGCATATTGAGCAACTGAATGAGTGAAAATAATGTTAGTTGTACTTTATTTTTGATCCTCCATGAACTTGTGAGTGATGTGCGCAATACTTTGTGCCTGAAACTTATTCCCCATAAACAGCATCATGTGTGTGTAGGTCCCACACTGTACAGAAGGTATTTTCAAAAGATTTAATTTTAGGTCCATCATCTTTGTACTAATGTTGAGCACGTTTGTCCCATTTGGAATTATTTTATATAATACCGTACCATCTTAACCAAAAAACAAATTGTAGATCTAGGCCTATATTGGAGAATTTAACTTATTTCTAAAAACGTACTTTTTAAAATAGTAGGCATACCTTATTTAAATTTCTGTTATTTATATAAAATTTCATTTATAAAGTACTTAACGTCAAAGTCACAAAGTCCTAGTTTGGTACAGTACTGCCAATCAAACCCGTAACATACTGTTTTTTATCCGATTGCAAGCCTACCCTTTTTTGACACATTTTTTGTAGTTTTAAATGGCACCCCGGCTTGGAATCGATAGCAAACTTATGAGTATTTAAACGCTACACTTTTTTGTCGATGAAGTTTTTTAATCAGGGTCGGCTTTGCATTCGGTGTCAGTTTACAATCAAGCAAATACGGTATTCAACACCCAATAAAATATAAATACTAGTATGGGTACCTATTTCAAACAAATAGATTTTTGCTGATTATCTAACCTAAGTTGTACAAGACTTTTTATACAAATCCTTAAGTGTGCATAATAAACATTTGTATGCTCAAATATCTCAAACATTGTGCATCGTTAAGATTTTTTTAATGTATGGTTTTTATTTCTTATTTCTAAACTGCAACAATATGGGCAATTAATTAATTAACTTTCATTAACTTTTAACACCCAAAATGCTGAGTGCATGACAAGTTAATTTATCATCTTTATCTAGAGGGTGGTTTGTTAATTAAATTACAACAATGTGGTGACCCAAACTATTGACGTCACTTGCCGTTCGCGCTAGAAATGCAATAGTATACGTAATACTTTATACTAGGGTACCTCAGTAGAACTCAGATTCAGATTTATTTGTATTCAGGTACATACATAGGTAGGCTACATTATTCATTGAAAATATGTAGCCTACTTTTGATTGATTAAAATTGCAGTTGAGTTTTAAATTAATTTTCATCTGTTTAGTACACACAGGTCCATATTTGGACTAGGTGGGCAGTCCTGTGGATCTTTCATGACTTTTGAATTGGGATTACCTTGTTGTCAAAATATTGATTACTTTATTGGATGAGCGTAGCGAGTGAAGCGAAGACTTCAATTTCACTGACCCCCCAAAAAATTTAGCTCGGGTGTTTTTTTTTTGTTTGTTTTTTTGTTTTTTTTTGTTTGTATTTTTGTCTGTTTGTTTTGCTCTTCTACCGGCAAACGGCATATGCGATCTTCATGAAAATTTGACAGGACCTTTGAAATCTCTGAACTTAGACTTGCTACGTTTTTGGGTAAGTCGAAGAAATATTTCTCATGAATATCGTACTTTTAAAAGATTTTTTTTTGATTTTTTTGTGCGATATTTTCGTATCATTTGGGCCAATTCTGACCAAACGGGTAGGGCTACAACGTTCATATTACCATGGACATTAAGGTTATGGTGATGTAGTAAAATTTTGAAAAAAAGTTGAAAAAGTTAGCCAGACATTATAGAAATAAAGCTTTTAATATAAGTTTTTTGATTTTTTGTGCGATATTTTCGTGCCATTTGGGCCAATTCTGACCGAACGGGGGGGGCTAAAAACGTTCATATTATACATGGACATTAAGGTTGTGGTGATGTAGTACCTTTTGAAAGAAAAAGTGAAAAATTAGCCAAATCCATAGAAATAAAGCTTTTAATATAATTTTTTACGGTAAATAATACCAATTGAAAAGAAACAATAGAAACTTGACAACAATCACCTACAATGCGTAGGCCAACAAAACAAAGCACTTACAAAGTAAAGATATCTCACGCAAAACTAAAAACTATAAAAAGCTCATTCCATCAACGCGGCGGGACTTATGTGTTTTCCTAGTAATTTTCATGTAAGTCGTTGACAAAGCCATCTTAAAGTCAGTAT
This sequence comes from Sweltsa coloradensis, assembly GCA_024449915.1. Taxonomy (NCBI): domain Eukaryota; kingdom Metazoa; phylum Arthropoda; class Insecta; order Plecoptera; family Chloroperlidae; genus Sweltsa; species Sweltsa coloradensis. The sequence goes on from JAMZAV010008475.1 coordinate 18,217, forward strand.
TAGAAACTTTTATCATTTTGAGTCAAAATAAAATAGGCATGCAAATCGGGGAAAAGGCTACTTACGTATTCTTGCCGTGGGTGATGTCAATCCTCACGAGTATACACTGTACGTAACCCTCGTTATCAACTGGTTTATACAATCTGTTGGAGTTCTACAGAAGCTTTGGTATAAGCTAGGACTATATTTCTAAAAGTTATGTCACAAATAAAACGTTTAGTTACAGTAGTACTCTACAAGATTGCTTTATGTCATCTAGTTTAAATCAATCACTAATTCCGAGGTGATGGCATGTTTTCCCTACCATGGCAAATTTCAAATCACAGTTTTTGCTTTCAAACATTTTCTGGTTCAATAATCCTAGATTTACTGACCAGTGACTTGCAAATGGCCTTGGTTTTTGTGTTGTTCTTAAGGCAGCTATATTGATTAGTATCATGTACCACTGCATACTTGCAAATCAAATAGGTCGTTCATTTGGCTACAACAATAACTCTTCAGGTACCGATAAGGGCTTTGTATATCCTTTGGTATAGATAAGGCCTATATATGAAGTCATTGTGTTCCTCAGGTAAACTGCTTGAAGTTGAAACTGATTTCGTTTTGGCAAACGTTCTCTGGATCCTAAGGTACTATACCGGGGACAAAGTTGTTGCGTTACAATAATGTTATGTGCGTTTAACTGTCATTTGTAACTTTTATCAATGAATAAATTTCAATGCTATCATGAAATCAATACATATAGAGAATCAAACAAAAACGAAGATTTTTAAATTTGAAACATTCTGACATAATATTGTAATCATGATTGTCACTTTAATTAGTAAAAAGGTCGATTTAGAAGTACGTATGTACACGTAGGTCATGCTTGCTCTGTACCTGATGCTTGTTGGTCCTTTGGGCTTCTCCCCACTTCCAAAGCAGGAGGTCCCGGTTCAATTCCTGGTTCCAGCAAGTTTTTAAACTGTAAAAGGGGGACTTTGGGGCCAACAATAAGCATTGAACCAATGATCACCACAGTATTACGTCCACTTGGAACCAGTAACTGCATCTGAGTGGGTTGGCTCTATTACACTTTGTTTATTTATTTACGACCTGGACTAAAAACTGTTGGGTTTTAATAGTTTATACCTGATCTCTGTTGAAGGTTTGCCAAAACAAACCATCTCAAATTAAAACTTTAATTTGAAAAGGAGTGCGCATTATTTCAAAGCTGTTGTGCTTTTTGTAACTGATGAATAACGTAATAAAACTTTGAAATATTTGGAGGTTGATATGAATTCAGCATGGGACTAGTTCATCAAACAACCCGGTATTCTTTTTTTTGATTTGGGTGTGAGGGGTAGAAACATTCTTTACGTAGAGATCCAAGACCGGTCATAAGGCATAGTTTGCCAATGTGGGGGGATTCAGAAGAAGGGTCCGGGCATTACCCTAATAAAAAGCATGATCGCATGCTCTAAAATGCATGGCAATAAAGGTGTCGACTGTTTTTAAACCGGTATTTTAACGGGGTATTACAACAAAACACAATATTTTGCCTCGAGGGCCTGGTACAAACTAAACTAAACCGCGGGAAAAAATCGAAAAAGATTTTCTTTTCAAGTTTCAAGTACTTATTTTTGTTTTTAGATAAAGGTATGCACGGCCATTGACATTGATGAAACAAATGGATTAGGCCTCTGTCCTACACAGATTACAAATGTGTCCTTTTTCTATTGTACCAAATAAAGAACCATGACACCCATAAACATCTCCTCAAAGAACGGTTTTCGGCTGCTATAGCACGATGTCGGGCCCACTCAAAATTACATTTTTTTTGATACCAATTTCAAACACTACTGTAGCCACCAAAAATATTTTCCTATTCAACGCACGTTAAAGAGAAAGAGTCTGTGTAAATTTTGAAGTACTACGTGGTTTCGTAAACGTCGTTTTTGTTATTTCACTGACGACAATAAGAAATAGGTGACATTAAGCTTTCTTCATCCACATGGGCCTTCATCATTGTCCTCATACCCGTAGATACAATTATCCAAACAGGGGCCCTAGGTTACCTCTAACAATAATTGACCCGACAACTATGACAGACGAGTGTATTCACTGAGCAAGAGTGAAACATTCAAGCAGACATTAAGCTCACAATTTGGGAAAACCATAATTTATTGAATGGGTAGGCATAACCTTTATAAACATATCATGCAACCTATGTTGGTACTTTAAATTTATGTCTACTGGGTTGATCAGTAGCCCTACTATTGAGCAAAGTTAAAGAAAATTTATGTTGGGATAAACTGAACTTTGAACATTTTCCAGTATTCATTTAGCTACAGAATCTAAACCCATTGCACCCCCATCTTGAAATTTGGCACACACATAGAACTTACATCAAAGATCAAGCCATTTTTTTTTTTTTTTTTTCAAAGATACCTTTTTGGAAATATTCAAGGGTAAAAACATACACTGTAGCACAATAGCATATGAATTGCCAAAAACAATGTTGAAAGTAGTTATTATGGATAGATTTTTTGCAACAGCTTTCAAAGGGACATATGGAGAGCTTTCTAGGACAAATAGTTTCAGAGCTACGCATTTATCGCTAAAGCGCGCGAACCCAAATTTGAGTTTACGGGCAATATTTGACCGGCTGTAACTCAAAAGTTTTTAAAGGGTAGAGACCTAAAATTTTGGATTTATGGTATTTTGGGGGTATTAACTAAAAAAAAAAAAATCATGAAAATCTGTGTCGGTGAGGTTTTTTTTTGGCCCTCGGTTTGGTTGATTTTACACGGAATGACCCCCATAGTTATATACAATTTCGAAAATCGACATCACACAAGTCCTAGTAAATTTTATCGTGAAAAGAGTAAAAGAAAAATTATGCCGATATGGGTCTTCCATACCATTTCACCAGATTTTGAAAAAAGTTGTTGCAGCACCTATTTCCAGAAAAAATTCAAATTTTACACACTTACTACTACCTACATGTCTTAAAGGCACAAAACCAATCTTTAATAATTTTTTGGTCATGACCTCAAGGACTTGCAGCCCTTTAAGGTGGGCAGCGCGTTGAAAAAATGGCACTTTTAAGGAGTAGGGGTAATTGGAATAACTTGGAAAGTACAAGCCCATAGAGGATGAAACATACACCAAATTAATCGTCACAAACTAAGCTTTCTTTTTACATATATTTTTATAATCTTCTACTTAACACTACACTACAACTTTCGAAATAAGTTTTCTCATAGAAGGTTGTGATCATAATGCCCATTTTTTTTAACAGTATATTTGGGTACCATATTAAATGTGTGAAGAATAAAGTTGTGTTTTTTAAACCCTTTAGCAGTTACAAGCTTTCTAAAATGTCAAAATTTGAAATTTAAACCGTTTTTTGGGCCCTCGTAACTCCAGTGGGGGACCATTTAAAATCTGAAATTTTTGTCATGAAAGTTATAAACCTGTTAAAGATGCAGTTAAAATTTGGAGAATGTGTTTTTCCTTCGTTTGGAAGTTACATCACACTGAAGTTGCCCAAAAATTACCCTACTCGCTATGTATTAGCAAGTACAAAATGGTGCATTGCTGCCATACATTAATTTCTAATTTGTTTGATAATGAAAAAAATCAGTTTAATATTTTGTAGATTTAATGTTTTCCCTTGCACAGCATAGGCATTACATGAAAATATATCCTGTCATTGGTATTTGAATATAGCAAATTACACAGCCTACGTTCCTTTTTTCACTGGACTGACTGAAGAATCCAAATTTTTTGTCATTTCTTAACCATTATCAAACACAACATTTTTTATTTAGGTTTGTGTTGCATGAATGTCTTCTTCTTGATTTTCTTGACTGAGGTCTTCATTAATGTTGTGCACTCGACCAGTTGCCGTCAATAGCTTGAACGGAGAAAGAATCCATAACATGTTTTTCATTAGTGACCCATGCATGACTTATCCTCCTTTCAAAACTTGAAGGCTGTGCTGGGAAGAAGTGTACAAAGTTGTCTCCTTAAATTGATGTCTTTGGACTCAACTCCAAGCCACTTATTAGTCCTAAATGCATGTCACATAATCATTTACTAAGTTGTGTTTTGACTTGATTCTTATTATTTGAATTTCTTGTAGTTATTTGATTTGGATGTTAAAAACATTTGACATTATTGCAATCAATAAGTGACCAATTAAAGCACGCCACTCCAGAGGTGTATACTACTTTTCAAAACACCTTCTACCAGAATTAAAAAATAGCTCTGAATGTTTTAAACCTTTTGTTTTGTTGATGGGGCAGCAAGCCAGTAAAAAGTACAGTATAAAATAAATATTCTCTAACTGTTGCAATCATCAAGCTAATTTTGGCTTTGAAAACCAGTGGCACTTTTTTAAATTTGTCACGTGGGAAATGACCATGTAATGGCATAGGATAAACTGTTAAACATCTAGTTTCTAAAGCCGCTTACAGAAAAACAAAGACAATAAAATTTTGACTCTAGAAGATATTTTTTGAATTTTGCAATACAAATATTCACGGGTAACTTTTATCTATGTAAAACATCCAGGGAGGTAGAATTATGTTTGAGTGATCATTTTTTGAAAATGCTATAAAGGGTACCTTATTAAGTTATTATACTAAAAGAAAAACATTGCTCGATTCCGATTGATTGCAATAATGTCAAATTTTTTCTTAACATCCGATTCAAAAAACTACAAAGAAGTTCAAATAGTGAAATCAGGTAAAACAAGCAACTTAGTAGTGTGATTATTTTGGTATGCATTTATGAATAAGGGGTGGCGGGGAGTTGAGCCCCAACAACATCAATGAAGGAGACAACTTTGTACATTTCTTCTCAGCACAGCCTTGAAGTTTTGAAAGGAGGATAAGTCTTGGGTCACTAATGAAAACATGTTTATGGATTCTTTCTCCGCTCGAGTATAACAACATTAATGAAGACCTCAGTCAAGAACTTAAGAAGTAGGCCTACGCCCTAGACCTTCATGCAACACACCTGCATAAATAAATTTTTGTGTGGGGTAATGAGGAAGACTGACAACAATTTGGATTCTTCAGTCAGTCCAGTGAAAAAAGGAACGTAGGCTGTGTAAATTGCCTATATTCAAATAGCCAATGACAGGATATATTTTCTGTAACACCTATGCTGTGCAAGTAAAACATTAAATCTACAACTATTAACGTATTTTTTTCATTTTCAACAATTAGAAATTAATGTATGGCAGCAAAGCACCAATATGTACTTGCTAATACATAGCGAGCAGGGGAATTTTTGGGCAACTTCAGTGTGATGTAACTTCCAAACGAAGGAAAACACTTCTCCAAATAACTGCATCTTTAACAGGGTTTATAACTTATCATGACAAAATTTCAGATTTTTAAAAAAGGTCCCCCACTGGAGTTACGAGGGCCCAAAAACGGTAAATTTTCAAATTTTGACATTTTTGAAAGCTTGCAACAGCTAAAGGGTTTTTTAAAAAAACACAACTTTTATCTTCCAACATTTTAAAATGGTACCCAAATATACTGTAAAAAAAAAATGGGCATTGTGATCACAACCCTTCTATGAAAAACTTAATGCGAAAGTTGCAAAAATTGTACATTTGCGTCAAAACTTTGTACTAATCGAACTCATAGATGTTAAGTATAAGGTTATAAAAATATTGTCAAATGAAAGCTCAGTTTGTGACGATTAATTTGGTGTATGTTTTCCCTCCTCCTACGTCTTGTACTTTCCGAGTTATTCCAATTACCGCTACTCCTTAAAAGTGCCATTTTTTACAACGCGCTGCGACCTTTAAGGGCCTGTAAGTCCTTGAGATCATGACCAAAAATTATTTAAAAAATTGGTTTTGTGCCTTTAAGACATGTTGTAGTAAGTGGTAAAATTTGAATTTTTTCTGAAATGGTGCTGCAACAGGTATTTGGTGATTGGTATGGAATGACCCATATGACAGTTGTGGGCCCGAGTTCCAACTGAATGCGGGACACTGCATCCCCGCCGATATTATAGCTACTCCTGTGCAGCCTTAAGATATAATTTTTTGAATTGTCATTCTAGTGTAGGCCTAGTAGGCCTATTATGCTTAGATTTTGTGGAAAAAAATAATTTTTGGGGGTAATACTAATAGCCCCTTAAAAGCATTGGGAGCAATATTGTTTTCACCACCCTCTGCGTGAAGTTTGGTCCCAGATTACGGGAAACCTATGTCAGGTCTAGAAGCCTACCCTATTACTAGATATCTCACTTTGTATTGAGAAGAGTTTTAAAATTTTATATTCTTTGTGTAATAAACCAGAGGAGTAAATTTATAACATACCCTGTTGCTCTGTCTCCAGCTGACGTTCAAGATGGCGCCTGTGGACGATGCATCGCCCTCCAAAAAATCCAACCGAGTTAACAGACTGAGAGAGATGGACCTCGCACTTGTTGACGTCATTCAGCGCAACAAGCATCTTTAAAAGTGGAACTTTTTGTTACCGTGAGTTGTAAAACCTGCACTGGTGATCCTTGTTCTAGATTTAATTGTTTCAGCTAATATTAAATACAGTCCAGGAATTAAATATTGCCTATATTAAGATCTTATATTGCATCTGTAGTCTAGTGGAGTAGTCTAGTGGGGAAGTCATTCCGCACGGTGAAGCGGGAGACCCTGGTTCAAAACCCCAGCTGAGGTTGATTTACAAATTTCTGCTTTGTATTACCGTACCGTACCCTATAAAATGTAATTGAAATGTCTAAATATTTAGCTTTCAATTTTTAAGCAAACCATGTTGGGGTATATAAGTTAACTCAGGAGACTGCATATTTGTCCTAAATTGCTGAATAATTAAATGTTCTCGATGTTTCCATCAAATGAGGTTTACGCCGTCCGCAGTGACTCATACGACTAGGGATGCGCTGGTTTAGGCCTACTCCCGCCATTTAATAAGTGTTTTGTGCTAAAGATAATAAAATTTCATTTCACAATCACAGAGTAGCCTATCAAAGATTTCACAAACAACAATTTTGTGCCCGAAAATAATTGGTTTTTGGCTTAATGTGACTTTCAATCTTGACTACACCTGTCACTGGTGAAAGTGGTGACATTAAAAAAATTACTAGGAAACGCTCAGTTGGACGCGTTGATAAGTGAGCACGTGCTATAGCTAACCCACATTGCCTTTTTTTTTAAATTTAAAATTTGCGACGTTCGCTGTCCACAGGGCCATGTTTCCAATATTATTTATTATTGCCAAAGAAATTTTGGGGAAACCCGTGTGTAAACCTTTACTTTTGTGATAAAATCCACCGCCATCTAGAGGACCTTGACTCCTTGGGAAAACTATTTAAACTCTTTTTGGGGACAAATAATACACTACTTCCTCGAAAGTATTTTGAATTACTTCTAGGTGGCAGTGCATTAGAAACTTCCGCGCGTTTTTTTCGTTGCCATTGCAACGTTACTTTTGTTAATTTAATTTCCATTTACACTACTTATCGATCAAAATAAAATTAACATATTCGGACCGGGCGGACATTCTAAATGATTTGGCCAAACCTCAGATTTTGTCGCCGTTTAGTTTGAAAAAAAACCTTTCGATTAACTTTAATGTAACTTTTTAACTTTTTTTAACGATTTTTTCCACAACTAATGGGATTCAACCGAGAACAAAGCTTGCGGATGGTCAAAATTTCAACTCGATCCGAGCCTCCGTTCAAACGTTATGGCGAAGAAAAACAAAAAAAAAAAAAAACAAAACTAGTGACTATTTTTTCCGGCAGAGTCAAATGGAAACGCTCGCTTAACTATTCTTCTCAACGCTGAGTAATAAAAACCACTAGTCATCAAAACGACCCTTTTCTAGGCCTCCTCATCTATTTGTGTCTATGCAACCTACCTAACATTTTTTAAGGTAGCTGTCGTCCGTCTGTACCCTGAAATTTTTGTGAATGACTTTTTTCACTAAAGGGTGCTTAATATGACTGTGACATTGGAGAAGGGTTAACAGGTTGGGAAAGCAAAGAGAACATAAATCCCAGCCTGAAGGGCTGGGGGCGACAAAACTTTTCACCTGCTGATGACAACTGCAGCTAATTTAAAGTTTTTTACCTTTATGGGCTTTATCCACAACGCATTTTGTCCCCTTCTGGGAAATCATCAGGGAATGGTGGCCACTAAAAAACAGCTAACTACATGCAAACAAAACTCACAACACATAACCAAACCTGTGGTAGGGCCAGAGTTGGGGAGTAACTTAACGAAAGTAACGCGTTAGCGCTAACGCGTTAGTTTTTTAGTAACTTTTAGGGTAACGCGTTATTTTTTCAAAATCGGTAACTTTTTAAAGTAACTGATATTTATTATCAGTAACTTTCAAAACGTTTTAAATTGAAAGTTACTTTTGTTTTGCAGCCTGTACTTCATGAAATGACCATTGCATTTATGAGGATATATCTCGAATCCGGTTTTTCCCCAATAATGCAATTTTTTATAAGGAGAATTCTTGTCAAAGCCTCGTTTCCGAGGAGAAATTCTCGCATCAGCCGTCCGGTAGGGATCCTAGCATCACGTGCGGCAGCAAGATTGCTTACTCTGGTGTCATTTTTGTTTCAACTTTCAATCGCAAATTTGCAGCCCGTGTTTCCTCTGGGGTCAAATCGTCATAAAGTGTTGTGCGTTCCATACAGTGTTCTTCGTCCCGTTTGTGTTTTAGCCTGCGTTTTTCTTGTTATCTTATCATTAATTAATTATATTTTTATTCCCTTTCACTCATCACTGTTACTGTTCGTGTTAGACTGCAGTCTGCTAGTGTGTAGTGTAGTGTTCTGTTCTGTGTTAGATTGGATTTTCGTGTGTTATAAATACGTACGTACGTAATTACGTTGCGCGTTTTTGCCGTAAAACTAACTTTTAAAAGTTACTTTTTATGGTAACTTAACTTTCAAGTTACTTTATTTTGAACAACTTTAACTTTAACTAATTACTTTTAAAGTCAACTTAACCTTATTTTTT
>JAMZAV010008476.1:0-25992 GCA_024449915.1 Sweltsa coloradensis
ATTTGATTTCTGAATATTAAAGATATTATTAAATAATTATTTAAATTTGCATAGGTGTATAAATATGGTGATATATTATTGAAATACAGCGGGGAGGCTTAGATACTTGACAAACCACATTTCGGTGTCACAAGTAATTTGTAATTTTTTTTTTAAATCTTTATTATACCACTAAGCCATTACCTCTATTGTTATAATCATTGAAAAATGATGACTTACCATATAATTCGTATTGAATGGGGTAACAGATTAGTACCATACAATACTACAAGCAAAGATGTACGATTGCGTTACAATTACAATGATTCTCGCGTATTTTATGATTTGAGTGATTCCAGTGGAAGGTACGCCCTATACAAGTGGCCGTATAACATAGATCGCATTTGATATTGTTATCGACGAAAATATATGAAATGGAAATAATGACTAAAGTAAAAGTTATATTAATTAACCGGAAGAACTGGTGAGATAAAGAAAACATTGTAAGATTTCCCTTTCGAGCGTTGATTATGAAAGGCTAACGCTCTTTCTTGGACGCGTTTGAATGGTTTGGAATTTGTCTTGGCAGTCCTAGTTATGTTCTAGACATATTAGCTTCTCACAGGAATTAAAAACATTTCAAGCTATGACCGTTTCAAACAAAATTCAAACAAATATTATTTCTAAAAGCCTACTATTGTCTTATAATGATTACCTTACAGAAACGCTCACAGAAATGTTCTATATTACTTAATATTATTGATGGCCTGTTAATTAACCTTATCACTTTTTCTTTTAAAGGACACATACACTATGAATTGTGTTATTGTGATTTAAAATATGCAAACGTCCTAATAAAATTTTATTCGAATTTAAAACCACAGAATTTAGATAAAAATGTGTTTTCTTGAAGATTATCTATACGTCATGTAATTTTGCTTTGATGGCTGATGTTTTAAATACAATAAAAACATTTAACCATAAAGGATAAAATAATGTTGAAACTTATGGCATTCTCGTAGGCTCTACTAATAGGCTCACTCAACGGGTACACTGACATAGATCTCACTTTCGTTACTTCGTCTACAATAATTTCATCGCTTATTGAAGACATCACGCTATGAGTTGAATGAGTTCAATGCTTCGCACATTATTATGTGCAGGCTGAGCAGCCACTGACGTCAAGCAAGAAAACACTACAACACTCTTATTTTACTATTAGTTTTGTTTTCACGTCATAATTACGAACCAGGTTTCACAGTATCGAAATACCTTGCCGAGATTAAGAAAATACAAAGATACTTATAAAAGCGGCAAGGCAATATAGCCTGAAATAGAAGGAAAAAATGAGGGGGAAATCCAATTAGGATCTAGTCTTAACGAGAAGTAACAAGTTTTTAAGGCGGAAAGATGGAAATATAAAATCATAATTGTGAGGATAAAAGATGAACAAAACTTATGACTTTAACAAACAGTCGAGATTGAGTCTTAGGTTAGATGAAAGGATTGTGAGAGCAATTTTCTTTACTTGGCTCTCGTAGATAACTTACAAAACAAACATGATGGGTCGTACGGACTGTGTACAGTCTTCTTTAGTAACCGGAGCAGCGCTTATTTATATATAGCGATATGAATGGCAATGTGCAAATCTTGGAGCGGGTGTAGGGGGGGGGGGGGGGGGGAGTATAAATACCGAGACTCCCGCCGGGCGCCGAAGGAGGGAACGCGCTCTCTGCGGTGCAGGGGTCACAGGCAGAGTTCAATCATCCCTGACCCAGAGAGCTGCCAACAGGAGTACACTGCTTGTGAGCATTTTTCAAAGACAGGATTTGAAAGTTTATTATTGTGTCTGTGTATTTTATGTGATAGTATTATTTAGTTGTCCACCACTAGTTTTTTATAACTGAATAGGATAGACGTTAAATAAATAAATAAATAAAAATAGATTAATAATAACATTTTGTAAATCTCTGTTTCATGTTTCAAGACACCGCAGTACTGCCAATGGTACTGACGTTGTCGGTGTTTCAAAATATAATTTTCGGCTTGAATGTTTCACACTCCTGAGCATTGCTAGCGTTATGTAGCAAATATTTTCACAAACTTTTTCTTTCTTCACACATGGAATGAAGTAACAAGCATGGGTACGGAGGTGCCCAATATAGGGAGCGAAGCTACAACAGTGTCGTAGAAATCATTGGTGGAGGTGCCGGGTACATAAAAATGGCTCGTTTAAGTATAAACCTAAAACATTGTGTGTCATCCTTGTAAAAGGAAATGTCTCCCAATAAACCGCGTGAGACGTGACACACGCACAGACGGACGGACGGGCACACACAGACGGACGGACGGACGGGCACACACAGACGGACGGACGGGCACACACAGACGGACGGACGGGCACGCACAGACGGACGGACGGGCACACACAGACGGACGGACGGGCACACACAGACGGACGGACGGGTGGAAAAGTGATGCTTGCTTAGGGGAGGTTCGCTCCCTTGTGTGAGTTTCATTAAAAACAATTCTGAACGATCACGGATCAACAATTGACGGTTACAATAAAATCATACGTTTAGCTGTTTTCTCATTTATAATTAAAAGATGCATTTTAACCAATAGAGTCATTGAAATCAGTAAAATTGTAAATTAATTGTAATGACATTTTAGAATTAACTAAGTACTTTTGTTGCGAGTTAAACCAGATAGTCATGTTTTCGTGTTTGAACACCATGCAACGATGCTTGACCTTACCTCCGTGGCTTGCAATTATCTAGATTCTAGAACTATATTATGCATTTATAATTTAGGAAGATAAGTCCTGATGGCATGTCTCGTTTTTTGCAACAAAACTATATTTGCACATACTAACAGGAGCGTAACTATGCAAGAGATGATCACAATTGTCTTTCTAGATTTTGATCCAAGGCTCTGAACTAAAATATGTTACCGTATTTTGCGTATTTTTTTTAAGCTTATGCCTTGCATGAATGCAGGGCTCAGCTCCACATTTAATATTGGGCAGGTGTATATTTTCTTTGAGTGTACGAGCTACAAATTCAGACGTTTAGTCCACCTTCTAAAGCACATGATTATGTCGTCAGTCTAGTATAACACCACGAACGAATAATAACGGTTCCGCTTGGAGCTTGATGGATATCTAATGGAAATCCAATAGCACAACAATTAGGTGCGTGTGCGATAGGCGTGCAGGTGTGTTCATGAGTTTTCAAGCGAGTACTTCATGAGAGGGGGCAAGCCTTTGTATGTCTACATGCAGGTAAACATCGAAACACACACTAAATAAAACTTTTAAGTGGAAGATATATTATCAAACACCATGCACTGCGACAGAATAGCCCCGATCAATAATTAATAATGTCACACATTAATTGTTAATACATGCATGTCTGATTTGTATGTGACGATTTATTCATAAAACAAGCAATGTCTATTAGGTCATGTGGACAAACGGACAAACACAAAAAATATTAACATGCAAGATATTAGATACACACTTTAAAAAAATATCAGTTATCCTTTCACAATTAGGCAAAGTGTAGGATATTATAAAAAATAACAAACTTTCTGCGAAAATGGTCCACAAACATTCTTGCCGCAATATGGGGAATATGCATGGACATTAATAATGTTAGATATCGTTATGAACTTCTCAAAAGACTGTTTATAATGTTCATTATTTCAAAACTACAGTTTCATACGTATTTTGGAAAGCTATTTTCGTGTCCTCTAAGCCTTCAAACTACGGAACTAGCGACTCAAGTAGAACGTACTTATAACGTAGAGAGTTTCTGACCATAATTTCATCACTAGATCAATAGTTTAATTTCAAACACCAACCGTTCAACACGTCAATTAAATGTTCTGTTTTTTTGTTTTTTATTTTTATTCATAAAAAAACTTTTTTGTTAATAATTTGTTACTAATACACAGCCATATTTATAATTTTTTGGGGAATGTTTTTGTCTTGTTTGTTGTGGTTTATTAATTGTTGATTTGTTAGATAAAGACTGCTGTAAAATAGTCGAAATATCACATTTTAAAAATAAAAATAAGTAAATAAGAGTGATGAGTCTAATATTTTGTATGTGTAATATCAAGTAGAACGCTTGTCATATAAACGGGGTCTTTTTAGGCTTTATTGAAACCAATTCAGAAATTACAAAATCCATCTCAGCCGGGTATCGAACCCGGGTCTCCTAATGCCGGTCGGGTGCTTTACCCCTAAATAGTCATTTCACTACTGAAATTAAAGAGTAAACAAAGGAAAAATAAAACGAGATATCTCTCTCCCGAGAGCGGGTACTGGCTCCTAGGAAGGCTGCAAGTTCTGCGTGTCCTTGACGTATTGTCGTCACTGATACTTCCGTTAGGCTATTTGTTTATCAACACTCCATAACAACTATTTATAGGAACGACTTCTAAGAACTAGACATTCTCATTACTATTATTACAACTTTATTGTGAATATTTGTGGTCTATAATTTTCCAGAAGTTATTAGTAATACCAGAATCCGAATCTCTGGCTTCTCTTAAATGTGCGATCTTTATTCAAATGTTTTTATTGTATTCTAAAAATATTAATTTAATTTTAACAGCAGTGACTTTAGTCCTTACCAACGCTGATTTTTTTTTTCATTCAGTCCGTTTCACACTCATTTTACAACAAAAAAAAGTCCACAGTACATATACATGCGCTCTTCTCTATAATAATCTTACCACGAGAATAATTACTGAAATCCAAATCATTTAAGTTTGACTTAAAAAAGTACCTACTATGGAGGAATCCGTTTATTCCCTAGATGAGTTCCTACACCCCAGTTACGTATCCAAGGGGGGGAGAGGGGGGAGACCCCCCCCTTTGAAAAAAAGTGTAAAGGAGAAAATAAAATAGCTACAAATTACAATCTGACTAAAAGAGGATTTTAGTCGATACAAAGTTGGTTATTTTGATGCTTTAAAACGCACAGATTTTCGACAAAATGACCTTGAAATAGAAAACTTTTAGATTAAAAACAGGATTTTAGTAGATAAAAAGTGGGTCATTGTGATTGTCATTGTGAGTGGGTGATTGTGTGGGTCTTTAAAACGCACAGATTTTCACCAAAATGACCTTGAAGAAGAATTTTTTTCCGGGGAGCAAGCCCCCCGGACCCCCCACTTAGCCTTCGGCACATCTATGAAAAAATTGATTGAACCCCCCCCCCCTTTATGAATTCCTGGATACGCCACTGCTACACCCATCCACTCGAGTTTTGTAGTTTTTTTCATAAAAATAATTTTTAATTATTTGTATAGAACTTTATTGATATTTTGTTACACAGGTAGCTCTCGATCAGGTACGCACCTCACTTTTCCTATCCACAGGACGAAATTATTAGATAATTCGTTTCAGATACACGCAATTCGCACTTGGAATGCACTTCCAGTAGAAATAAGGGATGTTTATTATGATAATCTCAGTGTATTTACATCTTAAACTAAAACTTACTTTACTTTAATAAAAGCCAAAACATTAGCTAACTCCGTAATCATGACGGAGTGTACTTGTAAACAGATGGTGACTTTGCTCTGTTATTGACAGCTTTATGTCATCAAATTGAATGAATGTGATGAACGAACGGGACGGATGAATGAGTTATTCAACATAGTTTTAAAAATTAGTAAATTACACCTCTTAGGTACCGTATAACTTAAATGATATCGATTATTTGCTGTATTACACAATGTATTCATAATTTTATAAGGTTAGATGGTAGAGAAGGCCCAACTGGCCTTAATCACGCCTTAAATAAAGACAATCAATCAATCTCACTTGTGTATTTTGTATATTTTGTAATCTTGTTTCTTTATGTTTTCCATGTAGGCCTACATATCCATCCATGGGTCGTTGTTAATAAATAAATAAATAAATAATTACATAAAAAAATAAATAATTCTTCTTCGAAATGAAATTAGAAGTCGTTAGTGTAGGCCTATGTGTTTTTTTTACCAGTGAGTGATTGTTCCTTTTTCTCGATAGTGAAAAGAGGAAACTTTTCAAAGCAAGTAAACAACACACAATAAATTAATTAATTAAGTCAACACAGCCACCTAATTCTTCTTTACTAGGGAAACGCCAAAGTCGTTGTTAGACGAGTGAGTGAGCCATGTGTTGAGTACCCGGTAACATTTCTTTTCTTCCCTTACCTTAGGCCTCCCTATAGCCTATCATAGGCTACAGTGGAGCATTTTGGCCTAAAACTATGGCCTAAACTTTTACACAACTTCCGGACCAACAATCTACCATCAAGCAAGACCCGGCAGTCACACGGAATATTCAGTTGAAGACTGCCAACAACAGCAACCTCCGGCACAGTGATTTCCACCAATACCCTATTATTTATACGAATATAATTATCAAACTTAAATGCAAATGTTCCCGGGTACCCACCACATGACTCGCTCACTCGTCTAACTACGACTTTGGCGTTTCCCTAGTCTAGTTGGCTAAAGCGCCCTTGTAGCCGAAATGTGGGAGTCGTGGGTTCAATCCCCTGGTCGGGAAGGATTTTGTAATTTCTAGATTGTATTTAAAAAATAATTAATAATGTTTTGAAATGCATATAACGCAGTGTAGTCCATCATCTGTGGCAATAGGGCCTACTATGGTAAACATAGCCAGTACGAAATACGTGAAAATATTGCAACGTTTACTCAATCTACGAGCGGAATTTGGGGGTACCTTGACGTCCAACATTCGACAGACCTTGCATGGGCACGGCATTACACGGCCAGGCGAAAAACAAACAAAAATATATTTTCAAAATCTAAAACATTGTCGTTAAAATAATTTCTAAACATTGGAAGTCTATTTTTCAGTTTATTATTTCTTGTAGGTTTAAATCGCAATGAATCTTGCTGATTTTGTTAGCAGTTCTCAATAAACTCGTACCGGATGTCTGTTTAAAATTTCAGCGCAATCTGTTCAGCGATTCGGCTGATTTTCAACGTACACACACACACACACGCACGCACGCACGCACGCAGAAAAACAATAAGGGCCGTTTAAGTCGAATGGAAATCACTACGTTCGCTACGCTCACTCGTTCAAAAAATATCCTGAAAACAAAACGAATAATTAAAAAAGTTTGGAATTGTAATTGTAAAACAGTTTGCCATTTGACAACCATATTTTATTTTCCAGAACCAGGTTTATAAGTCTCTGGGGCAGGTTATGATAACCGCACTATTTCTTAAAACAACCGTCACAAACAACTCTTCAAGGCCATTTTACTTTCCAGTCCAGTTTCTCTTTACGAAGAAAAACAATGTTTGACTATTGAAAAGTGGAAAGTTAAAAGCAAAAAGCAAAATCTTTTTCAAGAGTTGACCGTATTTGATCTAATCATCAAATAACACGGTATATGGAAATTAAACCAGAAATTAAACATTCCATCTCGGCGGGGTATCGAGTGTTGCATGTTGCTGTTGTACCAGCAACAATGTTGTATTTTTTTTACAATTTGATGGACACGTTGCGTTTTGCGTCATTACTCAATTATTCTGAAGCTGCATATAACAAGGTACAATGGATGTGGGATGTGGCACAAATAAATATGAGGTGCCGCGCTACGTCATACCATGCCCTGTCTGCCAGCCGCGTCTGGGTGTTTCGCGTCCACACTCAATCCACTTGCTAGCCCAGCATTTCCCAAACTGGGGGTAGTCAAAAGTTCAAATGTTGTCATTATTTAAAACAAGAAAACTATGAACATAGTAAAAAAAATATAGGAACAACAATGCGAATAAAAACTCGTAAAACTATTGAAACTGTAGTTTTGAAGGTACTCTTTTGGATGGAGTGCCCCAACTTTTAAACACTGTAATGGAAAGGATTTCGGGTGCGCTCTTATAAAAAATATCCTAGAACTAACGCGGCAGGTAACTAGGCGGAAAGGTAGACTAAACTAACGTAAGTAGTTTTGTAACGGAAAGGATTTCGGGTGCGTATGTTTTCATTGAAAAAAACAAGTGTTGAAAAGTTGGGGCACACCATCCGAAAGAGTACCGTTTTTGAATGTGTTACACCTTTATCTTCAAGTTGAATATTGCGACTAGGGTATAAGAATTTTAAAAAACATTTTCGGAACACCGCTTACATATTATTATCAGTGTAGCCTATGTGTGTGTTGTATTGGTACCGAAATGCTGAAATACAAATTGGACAAAATCATGTATCGACACCCAGTTTTTTCGGAACTCTTGTCGTTGAGCGGGTCCAACTTTCAACCACACTTTTTTCCCCAATAAAATCAATGCAAAACAACTACAAATTAGAAATAAATGTGTATAAATTCAATATTAACAATTTATTATAAATTACCACTTTGCAAAATTAACAATTAAACAGGTGAACACAATATTACTCACAGACTAATTTCACTGTTATTAGTTGATCACGGCGGCCATTTTAGCAACGTCTCTCCATTCTCCGACGTACCAACCAAACACACCAAACTTACGTTTAATTCGGTCCGTTTTTGTTTGTCCTGCGGTCCCTGTCGTGTTTGTTTGTTTGTACCTAATTCTGTTCTGGGGGCCAGCCCCCCGACCCCCGCCGGGGCTCCGCCCCTGGAACCCCGTGCTATCGACTATTTAATTGTTTACTTAACATAACAAAAAAAAATTTATTAAATTAATTATTACAATAAACACAATATCGCAAAAAGGTTGGTACACCTACTAAGTAAATGATAATGACATAGCCAAAATCCAAAATGGCGCGTTGATCAAAGTGAGACGAGGTTCATGTTCAATAATGTAAATTATTGACATTATTCGTGTAATTCGAGAGTGTTTACTATTAATTACTCACCATACCTTGCTTAATATTAACTAATTTCTAATTTGTAGTTGTTTTCCATTGATTGTATTGGGAAAAAAGTGTGGTTGAAAGTTGGACCCGCTCAACGACAAGAGTGCCGTTTTGGCAAACTCATTGACGTAAGCGTCAATGCTACCGTCAATAAAACCCGAAAACAAACGTAGTTCTAAGAAGAGAATAAACTACAATCTCTTACCGACTTTGATGTATAATTTCTGGGCGAGGTATATCAGGGCAGCTGGGCGATGGGGTCGGCGTCGAAGGCGTCAACAACGGTGAAGTAGTTTAGGAAAAAATACACTTTAAAACGGTCATCACTAGAGAATAAATGGTGAAGTAATTTTAGAAATAAAGACACTTAAAAGTAAAAGAAATTTTGCAGGCTGGCCCATGAAACGAAGTTCCGCCCCTGGCCCAGCGCCGATGGATGGTTGTTCACCGCATCGTATGGCGTACCTACAAGTGTACGTTAGTCGGGAAGTACACTGTTGACCAGACAAATAAACATACGCACATACCGGTGCACTGTGACAGAAGCTTAGGCCTAAGATTACAAAGGTACATCTAAAACTGCAAGCGGACTGTTACAGTAGCTGGCCTACTCAGCTCAGTTAAAACGCACATTCCTCGACAGATAGAAATGCAAGTACGTATACTTCGCGAAGTACTCCTCGAGTCGCGAAGTACGTGCATTTCTATTCGTCGATGAGCGTTTGAACTGAGCTGAGCTGGCCGGCTGTAGTGCGCTTGCAGACTTGGGCTATGGCTAGAATTACTTTGTTCGGCGCGGTACAAGCAGACACTGGGACTGGGCCTCTACAACCACACTACATACTCAAAGGTAATACTGAGAAGCATAAACCAAAGATAACCGTGCTAGTGAAATCTTCACCGTTACTCGGCCATCGAAGTAAAAAGTGCACAAGAAGAACACAACTTGTGGGAATACATTTTCGACTGTGGAATCGATCCTGAACCTATTCCTAGAACATTTTAATACAATCTGGAAATTAATAAATCTATCCCGACCAGGGTTAAATAATCTAACATGTAGGCTGCTGGCAAATATGTGATACACTATTTGTTTTTAATCCATTTTAATGAATACGTTTTTTAAATAATACAGTATAAGAACAAGTTGTTTTTCATTCATTTAAATGAATCGGTATTTAAAATAATACAATATGAAAACAAATATATTATTTTTCATTCAATGAATACCGTACCTAGTATTTTAAATAATACAATATAATGGTAAGTATAATTGATATCTTAAAAAATGGTATGAAAGTTAAACCTTTCAGTCTTATCACTTGATATGAAGGTTATACCTAAAAGTCAGTCTCATCATTCGTACGTGACTACCGAGAACAGGTGGAGGTGCAAGCGAAAGCGTCGTCCGCGATGAGGGCGGTTGGGGCGGTTGCGTCCACGTCCGCGTATACGGCGGTGACGGCGTCGTCGGAGACTCCCGCGCCAGTGTCTGCCTGTCGGTACAGGCGCCGGTGGCGGCTCAGGAGGCGGCGCTACCTGTACTGCACTCCAGCGCGAGAACTGAGTATTCCCCATCAGGAGAGTAGGACTTAGGAGCAGTAGGAGTTTCTAGTGTACCGTGGGACCCTCTATACTTGTATGCCGGGCGGGGTGTTGTGAGACCTCTTGATATAATGCTTTCTATAACAAATAAAATATATATTTGTTGCGAGCGCCCGTCTACCGCTCGCGGTATGCAAAATTAGGACGGGAGAAAATAGTATTTTGACTTGGACCTCGATGGCAACTAGGGTCTAAAGGGATGCATTGGAGGATTAAGGTACTAACTAACGTGCTTTCAGGGCACGTAGCGGCGCTCGAAGTTCTAGAAGGTCAACGGTTTCAGGCCGCTTTTGAGAGCTTGCTGGTCTAGAAGGTCAACGGTTTCAGGCCGCTTTTGAGATCTTGAAAATTGATGATGATGATGATGATGATTTCTAATGCCCGAAGGCTTTTCAGTTGCAATTGATAACTGACACAGAAATGATAAAAAAAACTTAAACTAGGTTACAAATTAATCATTTTATAAAAAAGCACTACTCGAGCTGTCCGACCTTGTTCTCTTGATTCTTAGTATCGTCTGTAAGCTTCAGGTGCAACAGCAACATTGTTTAAGGGCGCGTCAACCGTTAGGTCATATAATGCGCTCAGGGGATATGGGGGGGGGGAACATCCCATGCTGGTCAGAACAAGCCCCGGAGAGGGGAAGGAAAGGTTTTTTTGGTTTATTTGGAAAAAGGACGCGTCAACCGTTAGGTCATAATGCACCACTCTAGCCTAAGGGGAGGAAGGGGGGTTTCTCACGTCGCGGTCGTCATCGTCTTTATCATCGTTCGTTGTGTCGTTGTCATCGTCGCCGGGGGGGGGGGGCGTCAAGGGAGGGGGGCAAGGTCCCCGACGACGATTGCCAGAGCTCGCTTCTAGTTTCGGAGAGTAAAATACTCCCCAGCTGATGTTAGCGAGATGGGCGAGATATTGCCCTCTCCAAGGGTTTGAACTACAATGCAAGGTAAAGAGCGTCACAAGGTCACCACTTGGTTCTCTAGAATCACCCGCCTCTATGACTTCTTGAGTTATTGAAGGCTAATTGAGACGGATAGCAGACAGGCTGGGCGTGAGAATGCACAGAGTAGGCAGCTAGCCAGAAACCGTCACTAGTGAGAAAGTCTAATCAGTGTACTGCGTACAGCTCGATGAAACTTTCAAAGTCGTATTGTTGGTTTTGGCTACAACACATAACATCCTTGTCTCATACGCTATGGGCGCGTCAACCGTTAGGTCATAATGTGCCACTCTAGTCTAGGTTAGGTACATGGGACGGAGGGGTTTCATGCTGGTCAGAACCAGCCACGGGTAGGGGGGGGAAGGGAGATTCTCACGTCGAGGTCGTCATCGTCTTTGTCATCTTCCGTGGTGTCATTGTTGTCGTCGTCGTCGTCGGGGAGGTCGTCAAGGGAAGGGGGTATAAGGTGCCCGACGACGATTGCCAAAGCTCGCCTCTAGTTTCGGGGAGTATATTATCAACTACCCTTCTTACTAGCTGATGTTTGCGAGATGGACTTTATCTCTTGAATTGCCTTTGAAGATGCGTTGTCTTGAATTTAGAACAACACATCTTCAAAATTAAGAAAAGAAAGTTATCGTAACTTATTCTTCGTATTTATTTATATTTCTTGTTGTTAAAAAATGTAAAAATAACAAGGATAAACAACAATAAATAAATAAATAAATAAATAAATAAAATGTGAGTTATTTTGTGACAGTGAAATACTCATAGCCTAAACTTGTCAATCATCCTCCTGAATTAAATTTGTTGAATAGGTCAATAAAAGTGATGCCGTGTGTGTATGTGGAAATCACTGGCTTCTCTGATCGAGTGGTATTTTTTTTTTTTTTTTGAAATCAATCCAGAAATCAAAAATCCATTTCAGCGGGGTATCGAACCCCGGTCACCAAATTATTGGTCGGGTGCTTTACCCCTAAGCTACCGAGACGGTTAACTTCATCACATCAGGGTGCATTGTAGATCTGAATAGATTGAAAGTTAACCGTCTCGGTAGCTTAAGGGTAAAGCACTCGATCGGCAATTGGGAGACCGGGGTTCGAAACCCGGTTGAAATAGATTTTGTAATTTCTGGATTTATTTTTATTAAATTAACCTACGGGAGTGTTTCCGGACTAATGAAATTTAGAAAAAAAAGTGTTGTTTAGTCTGTCTAAGCAAAGCTAGCTAGTGCGACCCTGCGCTAGTCTAGTGCGTAGGCATAGTTCTTATTTCCACATTTCTTGCGGTTTCCGTCGCTGGCGATTACACTTTGACCGTTTGACGTTTCTTTTCCGTCCTTCTTATCGATCACAACGTCAAGCAACACTATAGCAGGGAAACAGTTTTACTCGTACCGGAAGACAATAATTTAACACCATATTAGGCCTTTTCAACGCACTGCTGTATATTGATGAAGAGTTGTGAGCAATGCAAGTGGAAGTCTAATTGCCATTTCAACATTGGTTCTGTTATTTGTGACATTTTCATCGTCGTTCAACGACTGCAGTATCAGCGGTTCATCAGTAGTTTTCTTTTTTTAAATTTTGTTATTTAAAAATATAGGCCTAATGAGGAAGCAACACAAATTTTAGAATGCGTAAAATGAGTGTTGTTACAAAATTACAAAATGGTGAAATAATTAAATTGTAACCCCTGTACCCTACGGGAGTACTCTAATTACATGAGCAAACCTTACCGTCATTATAGAACGCTGTCACAGCGTTGGTGGAGGTGCCGGACTAAATCCATCCTCTGGGTGAATCTAGTGCCAGTCTTTTGCGAAGACTTTGCTGCTCTTTGGGCATTTTGCATTTTTAAATTTAAATTTGGGCGCGTCAACTGTAAAGTCATAAGGCGCCACTCTAGCCTAGGAGATGTGAGGAGGAAAATCCCTTGCTAGTCAGAACCAGCCACTCGTAGTGTGCGGAAAGGGGGGGGGAAGTCTCACGTCGTGGTCGTCATCGTCTTTGTCAGCGTTAATTGTTTAAAACCTTTGATGTGATACTCCTTTTCCCGTCAAATTTATACAGTTATTCTTTCATCAAACTTTTAACAATTAAACACAATTATTTATTATTCATAATTATTCCCAACACTAATTTAGTCGTTGAAAAGTTGAACCGAATATCAAGCCTTCGCTATGAAATATTACGTTCGCAATAGGAAAACCCTCAATCGATGGCCGGTACGAAGACACCTAGCTGGGCTACCCTCTGATTCACTGTCTAGCTAGGCCACACACATAAGTTAGCACTGTTTCAACACGAGCTCATATTGAAATATTTACATTGTTCTAATAGCTAGTATTTCCACCATTATCTTAGTTGGAGTCGAAGGTTAGACCGTCGATCGATTTGTTCCGATTTGCACACGATTATACCTCGCGTTGCAATGAATGAGTCATCTTGTATCAGCATGGTGAGTGGTGACGTAGATACTAGATAGACAGTATTGCGATATGCTTGAATGATTATTGCGACCTGTGGAATGCATGCCACATGGGTAATGTCGGATGTGGATTGATGCTGGCCTACACCTGCACATATCAGGTGGGTTATAAAGAGCAAGGAATCAAACAAGCTCACCGCGATTGTGACAGAGAGAGAGAGAGAGAGAGAGAGAGAGAGACGCGGTACCGGCACGTAGCCTACTCCTTTCGAAAAGTACCAACATCCAGCTTAACGTCCCATCCGAAAGAACGGTGAAACCTTGACAGTCATATAGGTTCCTCCACAAACCCCGGGACTGCCAAACAGACGTCGAGAGAACGAAGCCGTTACACTAGCTCTCGAACCCTCCATCTGCTCTAACTGACCAACGGTATACGTGAGTTTCAGGGCAGAGCGGGAGAGAGAGAAAAAGAGAGAGAGAGATGTATTGTTTCCTGCTTGGTGCTGACAATCCAGACTGAAGAGTGAAGACTCACGACAAAAGGCACATTATTCAAATAAATAAAATAAAATAAATTCACAGTAAACGGTGGACACACTATGGTGTATATTTTAGGTTGTTTGGATTGTTGGCTCAAGCTCTAAGCGCGCGACTCTGATTCCCAGAGGTATAAGGTTCGAATCCCGTCGAGACCGGCAATTATGACTGAAGTTTGTTCCGAGGTTTTCCTCAGTCATTAATCCGAATGCAAGGGATTGAGGCCTCTTAAACAGCCCTCGGACATCCCTTCACAATTGTCCTAACCGCTACATATAGCCCTACATCATAGATATTGAACCCCTATTGTAGGCCTACAATAGGGGTTAATATCTATGCCCCACATATAGTTCACCTGAAGACGAACAGATGTAATTCCTAGGTAAAAAATTAAACAGCCTTTATAGGGGATGCCGATCAATGATCATTAACACGTGACTGGATGTTGAACTCTTTACAAAACTGGACACGAGCAATGCAACCGAAACATTTGCACATAACATAAATCACATGCATGCCCCGA
Source organism: Sweltsa coloradensis (assembly GCA_024449915.1). Taxonomy (NCBI): domain Eukaryota; kingdom Metazoa; phylum Arthropoda; class Insecta; order Plecoptera; family Chloroperlidae; genus Sweltsa; species Sweltsa coloradensis. The sequence goes on from JAMZAV010008476.1 coordinate 14,899, forward strand.
GTACACTTCGTAATGCATCTATAGCTATTTTCAATCTACATTCGATTGCTTGAACGAGCAAGGAAGAAGCGCTTGGCTATCCGGGGTTAAATTCTCTCATGGTAAATTTCACTCGAAATACTTATAGATATGTTTAGGCTATGATTATTAATTACTTTATGCTAATTTTCCTGCGGACATACGGTATTAAATAATAACAGATTGACCAAAGAGATTATAAGTCCTTGGTATAGGCCTAGCTAATTTATGATCTCAAAGTTTATGGATATGCTACTGGCTGTTTATGTCAACTCCTTTGATTTTAACGGTCAAACACATCCAGTTTAATATGTACCAGATGTTGAGACTTGAGACCGTCACGTTTACAAATAGCTACTAGAGATGTTTGAATAATAACTATCAGGATGATGTATTTATTTTGTCTGATTGATGTTATTATTGTACCCCAATAAAAGTCAATTTTGTAACTGAGTTGATAATAAAGTACCGTATAGGTCTACAGCTTTATGTGTGTATTTATTGATTGATTGGATGAGCGTAGTGAGCATAGCGAATGTAGTGAAAACTTCAATTCGACTACGGTACCTTAAAAAAAATTGGTGTTTTACTAGTTTGTATGTTTTTTGTTCGGTCTCTACTACGATTTTCTGTACAATCTACGAAAGATGTTTTTTTTTTCATGTATTCAGGAAGATAGACATAGGTCGAATAACCGACAGTGTTGGCTCGAGCGCTAAGCGCTCGACTCTGATTCGGGAGGTCCCGGGTTCAAATCCTGTCGTGACCGGCAATCCTGACTGAAGGTTTTTTTCCGAGGTTTTCCTCAGTAGTTTATGCGAATGCAAGGGATTGAGTCCTCTTAAACAGCCCTTGGACACCGTCACAATTGTCCTATCCGCAATATACCTAGCTAGTCACCATTGAAGAGGGTCACATCGGTTAAATCTGATGTGTATTGTATACCCTACAGCGGACATCCTACAAAAATGTATTGATTTATTTATAGGCCGAATATGCTCGTCCATCAACTTGATTCTAAAAAGCGTTCGCTATAAGCAGCCTAGATATGTTTGATATGACCCCTATAGCTGGGTCCTTGTTCATCGAACTGGCGCTGGATCGAGGCCGTCGCTAACTCACTTCGTTCGTTAGCGACGGCCTCGGCTGGATGCAACTGTCCCATGGCACAGACATCCTGCTCTTATTGGCGGGACAAAGAGTAACAATTATTCAATCAACGCTCGCTGACCTAGGCGTTATGTGGGACACGCATAGGGTGATTTATTTGGATGGCAGTCAGGCTTGAAGGCAGATTAATTAACAGCTAGGCTGCGCACATTAAGGCCCGGTTCACGTTCTGTACGCATACTGCAAACACTTGACTATGCCGCTTCGCGAACGCTTCTCGGTTACGTTGAGAGATGAGCGTATTTGGCGTATCTCTATGCATTCCTACATTATAAAATTCGTGTGAGGACCTAGAAATATTTATTTGGTTCTACAAACAATCGTGAAATATCTAGATGATGGTCAATGATATTTTTATCGAGATTAAAGCAGCCGTTTGCACAATAAAGACCTAACAAACAGACGTAAAAAATAGTTAAATACTATTTTCTTGAGACATATTTCCTATGTTGTACCAAAAATATGGTTGGTCTTACAGTAATGCAAAAATCCAAAATCGGAAACAATGTGAAAAGTGAACTGTAAAAATTGAACGAAAACTGTTTTTGGGATTGTTTGGTTTAAGGGCGCGTCAACCGTTAGGTCATAATACGCCACTCTAACCTTGGTGATGTGATGACAGATCTAGGGAAGGAAGGGGGGGGGGAGGGGATCGAACGTTGTGGTCGTCATCGTCTTTGTTATCGTCCGTGTCATCGTTGTGGCCGTCGTCAATGGGAGGGGGATGGTTGCCAGAGCTCGCGTCTACTTTCGGGGAGTAAATTATTACACTATTCCCATTATAGCTGATGTTTTTGATATGTACTTTGCCCCTTTTCTCGCTTCGTACTATCGGCTGAGATATACCAAATTTTACCCCCGGTCCAGAAAGATTAATGGAAAATTTGCTGCGACTGAAATAAAGTTAAAAAATCGAAGTTGATAGACCGCTAGTAAGAAAAAAGAAAGAGATAACTACTTTTACTATCGCTACTATTTTTATTTATTTATTTTTATATTTATTTATTTATTTATTTAATTTTATTTATTTATTTAACGTCTATCCTATTCAGTTATAAGAAACTGATTTACAAAGGCCATTTATCGCGCCATCCCCCGGATAAAGACGTATATGGATAACCACATACACCACTACCGCATTCAATTACCATAAACAAATAATTAAACTCTAATTTTAATGAATGCAACACGCATTGAGTAGCTTAATGAATGGATCAATGAATGAATGAACCAACTGTTAATTCTAATCTAGTTTGCTACTAATTCACCCAACATGTGTTTCTTTCTCCTCGTTTCACGTGACACATCCGTAACATGATACGTTTACATTTCTATTGAAAACTGGCCTAGTTGAGTCTAGACCGGATGATGATACATTCATCCCTTACCATGTATAATATAATGCGGGTTTATGATAGATTACACAACAAGGTATTTGTCTGTGGCACGGGAGGGGGGGGGGGGGGGGAGTCAAAAGTGTTTCTCCATCACCGCTATTTCCCACGTCACATTTATATTTTTAAATGTAAAATATTGTAGGCGAGGAATTATAGGCATAGATTTAAATATATTTCAGTATTCAACTGATATTTAGAATAGAGAACAATACGTAGGCCTAGGTCAGGGAACTATATAAAATACACAATTTTATACTAGGCCCTATGCATATTATATTAATAATAAAACTCTACAACAAGCACGTATTCGAGAGTGTACAGAATAGGGAGCGAAGCTTACCGTTATCATACCACGTTTGGTCCCGCGTTACACACATATACCTTTGGTGCCTTAGGTGCCGGGTATATATACCAAGATAGCAGGGCCTACATCTTTCTGTCCACCTTTTAAACATTCTACATCATCCTTGTTCTCATCATCAAAACCGTATGCCAATACGGAGGTCTATCTGTGAGACGTGGCATACACAAGCACAGATGAACGGACGACAGAAAAGTGATGCTTATAGGGGAGCTGCATCCATATTAGAAATCCCAGTTACGGAGGCCGATATAATAGCTCTTGTTTGGCAAAGTTCAAGATTTAAAACGGGTACAAAATAATAACTAAACTTACTTCAAATATAATACGATTCTTCTCAATCACCGAAACATGGTAGTTCTGATAGGATAATTTCCAATAAATGAATTACACTTTTACATTTTTTAAGACGATAATGTAGGCCTACACATAGGTTCAGGCTACATGATTCTCCATGGTTATACCAAATATGGAAATATATTGTAGACAAATCGGCCACGTTTGTTACAAAATTTATTTGTTGACAATTATTGTTGACTCTCAAATGAAAATAAATAATCAACTATTGGATTTACTTATTGAAACACAACTTTCCCAAATAAAAATGGTTATTCGGTTTTGGTTTATTTGGATTAAGGACGCGTCAACCGTTAAGTCATAATGCGCCACTCTAGCCTAGAAGATATTAGTTTTTTTTTTTTTTTTTAAACTAATATCTAGGAAGGTCACATGCTGGACAGAACCAGCCACGGGTAGGGGGAGGAAGGGGAGGGGGTTCTCACGTCGCGGTTATCATCGTCTTTGTCTTTGTTCGTTGTGTCATGCATTGTCACCGTCGTCGGGGAGGTCGTCAAGGGAAAGGGGATGTGTCCCCGACAACAATTGCCAGAGCTAGCCTCTAGTATCGGGGAGTTTTTGGTTTATTTGGATTAAGGACGCGTCAACCGTTAGGTCATAATGCACTACTCTAACCTAAGGGGGGAGGGGGAAGGAGGGGCCCATGCTGGTCAGAACAAGCCACGGGTAAGGGGAGGAAAGGGGGTTCACGTCGCGGTCGTCATTGTCTTCGTCATCGTTCGTGGTGTCATTGTCGTCATCGTCGTCGAGGGGTCGTCAAGGGAAGGGGGCAAGGTCCCCGACGACGATTGCCAGAGCACGCCTCTATTTTCGGGGAGTAAAATACTAACATTCATACTAGCTGATGCCTCTAGTATCGGGGAGTTTTTGGTTTATTTGGATTAAGAACGCGTCAACCGTTAGGTCATAACTCATAATGCACCACTCTAGCCTACGGGGATGGGGAGGAGGGGCCCATGCTGGTGAGAACGTCACGTAAACATGGTCGTCGTCGTCGGGGAGGTCGTCAAGGGAAGGGGATTCCAGGCCCCGTCGACGACCGCCAGAGCTCGCCTCTAGTTTGCGAGATGGAGGCCAAGGGAGAGAAGGAAAGATCATATCATAGCAAAAGGATAGAGCTGGGAAGATGTGGAAGATACGATTATGGGATGATAGAAAAAATTTTGTTGCAAAACCCCAGATACGTGACCCTACCAAAAGTGGAAAACGGCGATGGATAATGATGATAATTGATCCAACGAAGTGTAGGGGCCTATAATAGTATCCTTGATGATGATGATGATGATGAAGCTACAAAGTATAGATTCTACAACTTGTTCCCACATATTTCAAACTATTTTTTATTGTTTCGTGGTTCTACTTCAAACTTGCCAAGATCGTTGCTATGCTAGCCTATAAGGCAGGCAAGGCAACAACATTCGGAATTAAAAGAACAATGAACGAAGCTGGAAATAGTCCCATTCAAAGTTCTTTGACTCTGAGCTGAGGTGGTTTGTGTTTGCTTGAGATAATCATCTTGTAAATTGGTTTTGCGTCTCAGCCAAGGAAGCCAGGCTGTCACTGTCAAATACTTTCTGTCCGTGTAGCCTATCGCGCGTCGGTCTAGATATCTCCACGCTCAATCACAAGGAAGGAGGGTAGTAGAAAGTAATATAGTACAAGGAGTTATTAAAAGAGCATAAACATGAACAATATTAAAACTTGTATACTTTGCAGACTTAAAAGACCGTTTTTAATAATTAAAAACGTTTTTGTGGAGTGATTTCTGTACCCTACTTCTGTTTCCGTTTACATTTACATTTACATTTATTTATTATAACCTTACAGTTATACAAAGTTTTGTATGGTGGCAAGGTCCAATATTAACATTTAAAAATACTAAAATATACAATTTCATACTATTTACAAACTTACAAATTTTCCAAAGAACTTTTAAAATGTATTAGCCCATCTTTCTGTACAGTGCTCTCAGGCAAAAAATTCCATTCAGATACCTACCTATTCTATATACTATATATTCTATTACTGTTCTATTAATAAATGAAAATTTTCCTACATCTGTCTTAACAATATCTCTTTTAAATTTCCAATCATGATCCCCCCTACCCTTATAAATCCCCCTTTTAAGGAAACTATTGATCTCTCCCCAGCCTGGAAAATCCCTTGACGCCTTATACAATTTACAGAGCCTGTCTCTTTTTCTTCTCAATTCCAATTCTTTTCCAATAAATTGTTTTCATCGCAAACTTTCCGGCGGATGTTTGCGAGATGGAGTTTGCCTCTTTTCTCGTCATGTCCATCATCGGTTATAGCCTAAGTAAATCAAGGGGTCAAGTTGTATCTATAGTACAAAACACCCAGCCCTTGATTTACTTCTGGTTTGATTTATTTGTATTAAGGGCGCGTCAACCGCTATGGTCATAATGCGCCACTCTAGCCTAGGGGATAGGGAGGAGGGGTCCATGCTGGTCAGAACCAGCCACGGGTAGGGGTAGGAAAGGGTGGCTCTCATGTCGCAGTCGTCATTGTCTTTGTCATCGTTCGTTTTGTCGTGGTCGTCGCGTCGTGTAGGTCGTCATGGGAAGGGGAGGTATCCCGGATGACGATTGCCAGAGCTCGCCTCTGGTTTCTGAGAGTCTTTCTACACTAGCTGATGTTTGAGAGGTGCACTTTTTCTTTTGAATCGCCTTTTACGATTAGCAAAGCCATGCTCTGGACCAATTCTGCCGTGGGCCCAGCGATGATGTTTGGTCGGTGGCAAGTTTTGATAAGGTAGGCTAGGCCTACCTAAGTCTGAACTGTTGGATCATGTTTTTAAAAAACTGCATTCGCAGTGTTTTTAAGGTGCTACAGACGAGTGGTTGCATGGTCACAACGTACTTAAATACAATGTGTTGTAAAGATAACATCTAACAACTAAAGTCTTGCTAGGCCTAGCCCTATCACGATGACAAAATATCCCAACACAAAGGCCTAGCCTAGGCTACATTATAACGTAATATAATAAGAAATAACATAGCTCACCACGAAGACTGTAGCACCATCAGATGCAACGCCGGCCTAATAAGGTAAAATGATATCAAATTCAATAATGTGCACTCGATGGAATATTATAAAATTAATAAAAAATGTACAAGAAGCTTTTCTGGGGCAGTCAAAAAACTAGCTCCCGTTGATAAGTTGATAAATTCTCTTTGTTTGGGTGTCACCCCAACAACAGAATCAACAAAGCAACCACCGCCTTAAGCCAAGGTCATCTGAATCAGGGTCCACACATAAGTATCTAGTAAATAAATAAATAAATAAATAAATAAATAAATAAATAAATAAATAAATAAATAAATAAATAAACAAATAAATAAATAAATTTTATTTAGAGTCTACCCACTCAGTTATATAACTGATTTTCAGTGGGGGACTTTAAATCAAAGCGACCAAGCCAACCCTGTAGGCCCCGACGCAATCGACGAGTGAGCGATAACCAACCAAAGATCGATATTTTTTAATAGAAAATATAGCAATCAGTGGTACAGTGCGAACACCCTGATCTTATTTACCTGGCGGAGTTTCTGCGAGCCTCAGGTGGAGGGTGGCGCTATCTAAACTCTAAAGAGAGAACCATTGTCATGTCTAGTGCAACCGACGTTACTTTTCCTCTACAAACTTTTCCATAACTTCACCGACACGGACCTTCTTCAAGATATAAACTTCACATCCCTACCATATTTACAAGAAATTACACCCCCTTCAAACTTCCATGTTCTTGTATTGATGTTTTTAAATTTTCCTCCATCAACCAAATTCAAGACACCTACAACAAATTATTAGCCATTGATACAGAAATTGGCATCAACCACATAAAACTTCATTCAAATAATTAAAGCAGCTGTTTATGCCAGTTTAACAACATAGCTCATTTATCACTCTTGTCACATTATCACCTTTTTATCATCTGGGGTTTTCAGCAGTTTTTTAATTATTTTAATTTTATACTTTTGTTCAAGTTGTTGTATTTGTTGTATAATTTTAAAGTACTTGTTGATGTATATAGTTTTAGTTACCTGACACTTGTGTGTTGATAGCAACTTGTTGATTAATAAACATAATAAAATGTGACGCTATCTGTTAGAGGCCCTAAAACTGTCCAAGCCAGTGGTTGACAATGTGGACGAAATAATGATTAACAGTTAAATATCAATTTACAACACTGTTACATTTGATTAGTCAGAGTGGCGCATGCTGTCAGAGCTCTAGGACACTGATTTGCCACGGCTCGGCTTCGAACTCTTTTTGACCCCGACCCCGGGGCAATATTTCGTACTTTTTTAGTTTCAGTAAAACACAATCCAATACGACGTGTTTTTGTATTTTGTGCGTGAAATAAGAATAACACCATTGTCATGGAATTTCAAAAAAACAATATTTTTCTGATATATTTTGCACACTACATAACAAGCTGAATTCAAAGATTGATAAGTGATTAACAACGAACTTACGCTTTTACTTAACAAAAAAAACAACATAATATAGTGACTTGCAATATTGTACAAATAACCAGTTGAATATTTTATTTTGAGAGGCGCACGATGCTGTTACTGTAAAACTTTTTTGTGACAACTTGTCAATAAACCAAACCAACCACGTTAAATGTAAAATGCGAGGAACCTGTTTCAGTTAGGCTCTAACATGATGAACTTTCCTCAGATTACCCGTACACGGCACCTCCACCAAATGCACATTGGTCTACTGTAACTGTAGGATCAATCTCAAATCTCACCCTACTTTAATGGCCACACATGAATATGCAGGATTTGTAAGAATATTTATTTGTAATTTGATTAATAATTACTTAATTTAATAATTATAATTTGATTTTATCTATTGGCAATTTATCCATAAGGCATTTTGTCCAACAATATTCTAACGATATTACACGCACTTCTTGTTCTCAGTTCTACCAACTAGCCTATAATACCGAACGTCTAAATTGTATTTAAATGGATTACAAATGTTGTACGTTGCTATTTAAAATATAGTATATATAATTTTACAATTTTAAACAAGCTCACAACGATAGCAATATAGGAAGAAAAAGGATATTTCTACACAATTTTATCATTGCAGAATCTGTTTCAATATTTCTTTAACCCCCTCGTGTCGTTGCGTGTTATCACCGGCCGGGCATAGCAGTGTTGAGGTAGTGCCCCTCTCTCTAGGGCAGCGGGTTAAATCAATCGCGAGAGCCAAGCATTTGCATTCTGCTTCACCTCCCTGTTGTTTCGGACACGCCCCATACTAATAAAGCGGTGCACATTTTGTTACGTTCCAGTTAACGTGCACGATACGAGGAGAAGTGTCGGAAGCGAGAATTGATTTTTGACACCCCAATAGGGGAACGTTAAACCGCCTTATTCTATTATTCAGTGGATTGATTTATGGAAAGCCACATTCACGCATACTGTCATCTTTCGTCAGCGTTTTAAGTAAATACATGAATAAATTTGTGTTTTAGAGTCTACGTATACTAAGTTACAGACTTCGTTGAAGCGACTGCGGCAAAGTTGATCAAACTAACGTCAACGCCATCGAAGTGCGAATTATGATTTCCAAAGACCATGCAGGAAAGCCGAAACACTTATAATATATTGCACTAGTTAATATTTATGCAGGAACTCTTATATGGATAAAACTATATGAAAAGTTTCTATATTAAATCAACGTTTCTGTACTTTTTTCCAACCACTTTCAGTAAAACAATACCACCATGGTGTACGCTACATCTAATAGTAGTTTAACCGCTGCAAATAAATGATCACAATATTTTTTTCTTCGGTTACAAAAACCACCTTGTATAGGAACTTATAGGAGTATATAATAATATGAGCATCCGATGAAAAGCGAATTCTCAATAGGCACGGGGGATCATTGGTATTAGTACAAAATCACACAGTTACAAAAATACAGATTCCACAGAATCAGATTCCAGATACACAAGTTGTATATCAAGGACCTAAAACTTGTGTTTTAATATTGGCAAGTTTTGCCGAAAACTTTACTATTGTTTTGTTATGTGATATAATTTTTTTTTTAAGTTGTGGAATAAAGATTTCCCAATCAAGTGTAAGCTGTTGCTGTACAAGGTGTAATTTGCCAATTCTAACGTATGGTGCTGTGACTTGGACGTTGGGAGTGAGGGACTTGAATAGGATACAAGCTGCAGAGATGAAATTCGTAAGGAGTATAGCGGGTGTATCCAAGCTTGAAAAAATCAGGAGTGAAGAAATTAGCAAGAGTGTTGGTGTTGAAAAGCTTTTGTTCAAAATAGGAAGAGAAAGATTGAGATGGTATGGACATATGAGAAGAATGGATATGAAGAGAATACCAAGAGCAGAAAGTGGAAAATTATGAACAGAAGAAGACCTGGTAGACCAAGAGACAAATGGGAGGACCAAATAATAAATGATGTTGAAGAGAGAGATGAGTGTTGGGAAGAAGTAGAAGCAGAAAGACTATGGGAGGACAGAAGGAAATGGCGTGAACTGGTGATAAGAAGCAAGAAAGAAAAAGAAGATATTGACGGAAAAGATGAAATTGAAGGAGAAGAAAACATGACAGGCCCGCCTGGCCCGGCAAGCCGGTGTTAATAAACTCTGTGTGCCCTAAAAAATCTGGTGGTTAGCCACCTCCTGACCCGACTTATGTTGGAAACAGGTGTAAGATATATATATATATATACATATATATATACTAAAGTGAATATGATTAGCATACCTATAGCATTGCCTATAGTATGTGCGTGAACACAATAATCGTTATGATCAGCTAGTTGGTCAGCACCAGCACACATTGTCGCCGCCATAAGTGTTTCTAAAATAAAATGTTCAGAAACCAGCCCAGCCTTTGTCTTCGATAAGTTCCCCCAAAAAAAGGAACTTTGTCAAGTTACGTTAAAATAATATTTCAATGAAAAGGAATTCTAGTTAGAACAAGAACGTAAATAATGTAAATAAGTAACCGTTCTCGGAAGCATGGAACGGCCCAAGAAACGGGCTAAGGTTAGTTTCATATTTCAGACAGAAATGTGTAAATGTGGACAAGCAATTTTAAAATGTTTACTTTGGAATTTAAAAGACCCTTTCGCCCTTCGAAAACGTAAAACCAATCTTTGGTATAACGCGTTCATCTTCTCGACCAAATGCTACGTTGGCAAAGAACGTAATCAATCATTGAAGAGGTAAATCATGATATCTGTTACATTTCGTGTTACACAAACGTTGTTCGGCCATGTGATGTGCGACCAGGCTCCACTTGAAAGTGACCCCTCCGCGGAAGTGTTCATTAAATCAATTAATTTCTGTGCAAGTTGTCGGAATAATCGTTCGCCCGGTCCTCGACCCAAAAGTTTGTTGACTTTCCAAACACAAAATGTTCATTTATTCGTCACTATCTCAGCGGGAAAAGTATGTGATAACGAAACGACATCGAAACTTATGGGCAGTAAAATCACTGGACGTTGTGCAATTTTATCCATTGATTTTGCAAGTGAGAGGTTTGAGTTGTCGCGCCGCGCCAAAAGCCACAGCTTGTGAAACGCCGTTGGTCAATCGCTTCCTTGCCGTGTTGTCGTGCAAGTGGGCTGTGGAATACGAGTAAAAACGACGAATCTCGAGGAAAAGTCGAGCGCGGATATGTGCGTAACGATGCAGGCCCAACGAGCACGCGGAACGCGATTCCGTAGCAAGAACTAGGTTTCCGGTTAAGTTTAAACTGGAGTGAAAACAACCGGGAAGT
>JAMZAV010008477.1:0-22553 GCA_024449915.1 Sweltsa coloradensis
AATTAAAAATTAAAAATAAATAAATAAAAAATAAATACAAACATATTTAATTTTTTTTGACGGTGATGTCCAGATGTATAATCATCGAAGTCAATTTTGGTCTGCAGCCCCTTGTTATTGGGCTTGTTCGGGAGATAAGGTTTGACCTCCAACCCCGATAACCCCCATGGCGATATAAATTTGTGGTGGGTTTCCCCGAGCCAAAACTAAAATGTTTTTCCTTAAAAACTTGGTAATAATAAACACTTGCGCCAATGAAAAAAGCAGCATTCTATTTTTCTCATGGGGGGAAAAACGTTTAAAAAAACCGGGGTACTCCCACGGGCGCTAGGAAGCTTTCATGAGCGAATAGCGTTTTGGTTTTTTTGTCCCTTCCCAACTAGCACAAGTAAAAGCACACTCTGGAACACAAAGCCCTAGGTAGCTGTTAGTTTTTTTGATTGGGGTTCTAAGACCTCTCCTAGCGGAAACACGATTTTTTTGTTCGTTCCCACGGTTGTGAAGGGGCTCTATATGGGTTCACATGGGGTTTTTCATGGACAACAAATTCGCTTTTGTAAAAAACCCTTAGAAAGGGGTTCCAACTGAAAAAATTTTTTTTGGGAGTGTTGGTAGCAAAGGGAACCCCATTGTGAAAAAAGAAAAAATACCATCTCTAAACAAAAAAAGTGTAGTTGATAACCCTTTTATCTCATTTTAAAAAATTTTCATTGTTTTTATTTACATTTTTTCTAAGATTTTCTTTTTTTTGGCGAAGGGTTTTTGTCTTCTTTTTAAAAAATTAAAAAAACAACGGGTTTTTTTTTAAATTTCCGTTTAAAGAATTGACTACAATTTCATTTTTAAAAAAACATTTTGGGGCCTTTTTTTTGATTGATGAATTGAATACACTATACTTTAACAGTAAAAAAAAAAAAGGGAACGTTTTTTACTATCACTTATAAGGAGACCCCCACCTGTCATCCCTTTTTCTCTTGAAAAACCTGGGAAAAATGGTTAAAAAAATACCCTATTATATTCGGCATTGGGGGCCCTAGAGGAGATGAATGGGAAAAATTAGCCCCGCCCTTTTGAAAAAATTGCAACAAAAAAGGTTTTTTTTTGTATGGGTTCAGAAAAAATACCTTTTAAACATACTAAAATCTCGGAAAATCTAAGGTGTCAAAATTTTTTTAAATTTGCATAAAAAATTTTTAAAATTTAAAAAAATTTAAATTTAAATTTTTTAAAGGTTTTGGGGGAATCCATTCTCACTTTTTAACCAACAATTTTAAGCTCAATCAGCTTACCAGTAACTTTTTCAGATATTTTTGAAGTTATACATGCACAAAATTAAATTTTTAATTAATTAATTATTTTATACTAATTAAAGTAAATTGAACTAAAGGCAAATATCAAAATTCAATCCTATCAACGTAATAAAAAATTAAAAAAAGAAGGCAAGTAACTTTTCGTGTAAAATAGAAACTATTTAGGGGTTGTGAAATTGTTTAATGAATGCTTGCAAAAATTTAATCTTATATGAGAAATGAAAATACTCGGCATCGGTGTTTTGAAAAATAAATCTGTATCATGGGAGTCACCCCAACCAAAAATATAAATATTTTTTTTTTATCTATTGTGGGCTCAGTCATTAGTTTGTTTTTGGGGTTTTTACCCCTTCCATGCAGCGGTCGCGGGTTCAATTCTGGTTCAGCCTGAGTTCTTTTAAATTTCTAAAATTTTTACTTTAAAATCCATAATGTGATTTTGCGCATATTAAAAACGGTGGCCTTGAAGCCATCCTAGCATAAAAAGTGACAAGCAAGTAATAACAAATTGTGTAGAAAAGGTATTTAAATAAATTTTTTCTTGGAATGATTTCGTAGAAAATAAAATAAAAATGTATACTTTGGTAAAAAATGCAGTTTCATACTAAAATTAGGCCTTATTACGTTTCTAGAGAACCAGCCCAAAACAACTTGCCCCCTTTTCAGAGGGCTTTTTCCCTTGATACATTGTGAGTGTGAAAATAGGGGGGGGGGGGGGGGGGGGGATTAATTAGCATGATTAACCATGATCGCCCTCAAACAAATATTGCATTTTAACGTAGGGTATGCCCTAACCCACGGGGGAAAAAATTATATCATTCTATGACTGGTTTCGAAATATCATCATGTATAACTGTGAACCACCACTGTCACAAAAAACAGTAAATTACAATACATGAAGTTCGATATTAAATTATTGTGGGAAATATTTATATCGAAATATCGAACTACGTGTAAAGGGAAATAGGCAATAGGCCTCCATTTAAATGAAAGAAAAGGTCTGTCTGTTTTTCCCCCTAAATAAAAGGGTTTCTTGATAGCCCCTGCAATGAAGTAAATAAAACTTTTTGCGATATAGTTAGATATTTTTGATTTTTTTAAAAATAGGAAAAAGTAAATGTTATAGAATAGGGGACTTAAAAAATCGATTCGTACAAGATTTGAAAAACACACTTTAAAAAAATTTATTGAGAACAATTGATTGCAAAATTAAACCGTAAGATAAAGGGCCTAGCAACTAAGGGGAATTTTACTTGGAAGGATTTAATGAAACATGTCTTTTTGGGTATAAAAAACCTTTTTACTACATTGGCCTACATATCAAATTTCAATTTAAAACCCGGGATATTATTCCTAATATTTTTTTTGTATTATATATAAACGCCCCAAACGACCAAAACGCAACATTTTGTAAATTCATTGAATTAACATTTTTTTTTTTTTTTTTTTTTCATATTAAACATTGTAATCAAATTTCTTTTATAAATTAGGACGTCATTGATCACATGCAAGTATTGCATATACTTTTCCTTTTGTAAAAGGGCTTTTTGTGTTTAGTTTTTGTAAAACGTTTTCCAAAAACTTTAAAAAGTTGTGGTCACATTGATAGTGCGGGAAAAAACGTTTTTTAAAACAATTGGTTAAATGGAATTTAAGAATTTATTATTTTTGTAATTCAATTAACGTTTTTTTTTACATTACGACTTATGGATTTTTCGGGCATGATAAGTGTTAATTCCCTGAACAACTTAACTATTAAATAATAAAAAACTTAGCATGGATATTTGCAATTTTGCCATTTAAAAAAAAAAAAATCGTTTCATTTAAGCTAAAGGTTTAGCGCAACCTCCTCTCAGCCAACTTGCTATGAAGTTGACAATGCTGATAACATGGGGCGAGAAATATAAAAGAGACTATCCCGGTCTCTATATAATATTTTTCAAAATTAAAACATTTTAAGTATATGAGTTAATAAACAAATGTATTAAAATATAATTTTATTGAAAGGATACGGATCAAATCAGAAATAGGTGATTCAGTATCTGAATATTTAAATTTGGAAAAGATTAAACGCAAAAAAATTTAAACTACAATTAGAGGTCAAATTACTGACATTCAATTAATTTAAAAATTATCAAACTGAAATCTTTGGCTATCCCCCACGTTTTTAAAAATCTTTAAAAAACCAATCTAAAACCCTTTCATTTTCGAAAATTTGGTAAAATTAATTTGAAAAAAAAAAAAAAAAATTTTTAAAAATTTAAGTAATTAATTAAACGCAATTTAATTTCAAAATTAGGGTTGGCCTAGGGGTGAGCTATCGTGTTAGGTTGTTATTCTTTCCCTTTAAAGGCCCATTAATTATTTGTGGGCATTACATAAATAAAAACTCCAGAAAAATCATACCATAATAAAAAAAATTCTTTTTATGAAACCCCTTTTTTATCAATTTGTTTTATTTGAGTTTATATTTTTTTAGTGTTTCTGAGTGTTTTTTTTAAAATTCATTAGTTTTCTTAGTAAACGTCAATATTTTTGTCAGTTAACATTTACAAGTTTATTTTGTCGCAAATTAAAATTTGATTAATTTAATCAAACGGAATCTGCAAAAAAAAAAGTCCCTAAAACCATTCTTACATTTATATTTGGACTTTTGACAGTAGCTTTTTGCAAAAAATTTGTATTAACTTACAATGAAATTTTTAAAAAATACTTATTTTAAAAATTTATAGAAAATTTGATAAAAATTTTGCACCTTAGATTTTTCCCGGGCTTTTTTGTATGTTAAAATGGGATTTTTTTTGAAACCGATTCAAAAAAAACCTTTCTTTTGCAATTTGTTCAAGGTGAAAAATTTTGTTCATCCCTTATCTCCCTCCCTTTTAACTTCAACAAATTCTGTTTAAAGGGGGGTTTTTGGGCAACGTATAAATTAATGTATTGTGTAAAATCAAACACTGGCCATAATGAACTAAATTATTTCAATCTTATCATTTATTATTGATGAGTCGGTAAAAAATTATTACACACAAAAGTTAGCCTGCCTTTTTTCCCGGGCATTTGAGTTTTTTTAAAGGGGATTTTAGCATCATTTTTTTTTCAAAAGTGTGTATTGAATATTCGACGAATTACAGAATAATAACTAATTATTAACTTGTCTAGAGGAGTAGCGGTATGCTACACGAATGAGTAAGTACCCTTCAATAGTTTATAAGCCACTGCCGAACCCATGGGTTGAT
The DNA here is from genome assembly GCA_024449915.1 of Sweltsa coloradensis. Classification (NCBI taxonomy): domain Eukaryota; kingdom Metazoa; phylum Arthropoda; class Insecta; order Plecoptera; family Chloroperlidae; genus Sweltsa; species Sweltsa coloradensis. The sequence continues at coordinate 4,550 of JAMZAV010008477.1, forward strand.
TTCATATTACTGTTGTCCTGCGTTCCACGTTCGAATCCAGGATGTTCTTTCACTCTTGTTTACACCGTTATCCATGTGTATAATATAGGCATATAATAATTTAATTAACGTGTCCTTTGTAAATCAGTTTTTATAACTGCATAGGATAGACGTAAAATAAGTAAATACGTTGCCAAGTTATTTTGCGAACAAATCTTAATATTTGGTTAAAATTAAAATTAAAAACACCCACAGAACACGCTTTTGACAAGGAATTGATTAACATACGTTACAATTATAAAAACGTTCAAATAACGCTTGTTATAATGCAATGGCATATGCATGGTTGAATTCAGTACCTTTTCTCGAGTTGGAATTTAAATTCAGACGGGCTGAGTGGCTAACAGCAGTAAACCAATATTCTATTGAAACCTTCGTCAACCTTTCAGCTATGATTGGCAACATTAGGGGTCTTGAAAAAGACCAATGTCGAGTGTGGCCCTAGGTTCCTCCACTGAATTGTCGGCGTGAATGCCATTATAGAAGACAAACTCGACCGGGATTTTAAGAGACTGAAAGTCTTCTAAAGCCCTGTCTCCTAAGCCCTGAACCTTTTGTCGCCTTCTAAGCTACTGTGACCAGGCGTGTAGGAACGTTTTGAAAAGTGGGGGCGAAGCCCCAGCTGCCGGAGGCCATTTCGCCAAAGGCGAAATAGGGGCGAAGCCCCAGCTGCCGGAGGCCATTTCGCCAAAGGCGAAATATTTTTTTACCATACTACAGTGTTATTTCATCACGTTTTAACTGCACTCGGACTCTGTAAACGATGTTTTATAGCAACTATCTGCGATCTCAAAACTCAAAAAATGAACGTGAAGTGGCCCATTTTAGTAAATTTCAACCTAATTTTTTATGTAATAACGAAGCATATTTACTACAGAAGTGGGGGGGTCAGCGTGAAAAGTGGGAGGGTCAGAGTGAAATATGGGGGGGTCAATTCTCCCCATTCCCCCCCCCCTTCCTACGCGCCTGACTGTGACCGACGGTTGTGAAACGGGCTTTAGAAGACAAACTCGACCGGGATTTTAAGAGACTGAAAGTCTTCTAAGGCCCTGTCTCCTAAGCCCTGAATCTTTTTTCGCATTCTAAGCTACTGTGACATACGGTTGTGAAGCGGGCTTTAGAAGACAAACTCGACCGGGATTTTAAGGGACTGAAAGTCTTCTAAGGCCCTGTATCCTAACGCCCGCACTCATATTATCTTTTAAGCCGCTTCGTTTTTGATGGATCAATATTACGCCATTACAGATAAGAACAAATAATAACTAATTATTAACTCTTAATTTCTATCGCTTTATTAAAAAACAAAAAGCATACAGGACCAGAAGTATTGTATAAACTATAATAAAACTATGTAATTTGATCTCACGTGCATTCGTCGTTTGTTACAAAAAAAAATACACCGTAAAAGAGTAAAAAAAACGACAAAACACGAAACCGTTTTTCCATTGTACAGCAGACAATTTTCGGTCGAAAATTCTCAGATTTTTAAGTATGGTAGGGCTATGCATATTTACAAGTGCGTTTTGTACTTTTACAAAAAAAAAATAATTAAAAAAACACGACTTTTTGGAAAAAGTACAAAACGGTTGTTCATGAGACGTATTTCCTTGGTAGGAAAAATGTCCAGAAGCGGGATTTGAAACGGGCAACTCCTGTATTGGAAGCAGGGACTCAACTTACCATTGGACCACACTATTAATAATTTTGACGAATCATAATCTGCATAACGATTTTAGGCTTTATTTATCATGTCCATATAATCCAATAATTTTAAATACCAGTACTTAACTATTATTAATATTAATACCTGGTTTTTAAGTAAAAGCCCGCTTTAAGGTCATTGTTAATGAATGATAGCGATTTTCATAACAGTTTGTCCCGACTGTGGATCGAACCCAGAACCTTCGGCTCTTCCTCTTTTAATGATTAAAACCCTGTTATCTTTCATATATTACAACATTGCAGTGTTCTGTAGATTTATTTAATGGAAATCAACAATAACAACACATAACAATTAAGTTAAGGTTTAGAGCACGGCCCCGTAGCTCAAGTGGCTGTAGAACACTGGTGCACTGGTGTTTCTGGTGCGTTAAGTCTGAGGTTCTGGGTACGATCCCCAGTCGGAGCAAACCTTAAGAGGGAGGGATAGTAGTGAAATTAAAACCACGCGAAATCACAGTTTTTTTCGTGATATCTCGAGAACTATGCACAATGTCTAAAAACTGATTGCAGACAGCTCTGTGGTTTTGTTAAAACAATATAATGCAAGAAAAAATATTCAAATATAATAATCGGTGCGGTTTGTATAAGATATGCATTTAATTAATTAAATATATCAAATAAAAAACTTAATTACCATCACATTACAATATTTTTTCATACAGGCTATAGTTCTCCCAAAACCACAGGGCTGTCTGCAATCAGTTTTTAGATATTTTGCATCGATCTCGAGATATCATGAAAAAACTGTAATTTCGCGTGGTTTTAATTTCGCAACTATCCCTTCCTCTTAACGACAAAATCATATCATTCAGTAGTATTAATATTATTATTCGAGGGTATTTCTCTATTTGGTAAGTCGGGAAACACTCCCGGAGGTGGTACTAGGAAAACGCTTAAGTCCCACCGCGTCGATGGATGAGCTTTTTTGTAAGTTTTTAGTTTGCGTAGGACCACTTTTCCTTTGCAAGTGCTTTTTGAATGCATTTTAGGTGATTGTTGTCAAGTTTCTATTGTTACTTGTTAATTGTTATTATAAACCTAATAAAAAAACTCATCTTAAAACCTTTATTCTATGGATTCTGGCTAACTTTTTCAACTTTTTCTTTCAGAAAGCAATGCATCACCATTATCTTAATGCTCATGTAAAATATGAACGTTGTAGCCCAACCCGTTTGGTCAGAATCGCCCAAATGTCACGAAAATATCGCACTAAAAATTTAAAAAATCGTAAAAGTACGATATTCATGAGAAATATTTCTTCGATTGTACCCAAAAACGTGGCTGGTCTAAGTTCAGAGATTTCGAAGGTCCCCTCAAATTTTCATCAAGATCGCATATGCCGTTTACCCGGTAGCGTGCGAACAAACAGACAGAAAAACAAAAAACAAAAAACAAAAACAAAAAAAAAAAAAAACATTGGAGCTAAATTTTTTGAGGGGTCAGTGAAATTGAAGTCTTCGCTTCGCTCATCCAACAATTCAGAAGTTTTCCCTATCCCGATCCCAATCCCGATCGGGATAGATTTTTTAACTTCTGAATTTTCTTAAATATTATTCGAGGGTAGTCACTATGTCAACAAGAACGGATTTTAAAGATGATTTGTATTAAAGTCAACCTTTGCCTGAACCGGGATTTAAACCTGGTTCCCAGGACAGTTCGTGATACAATAATCATAACCAAGCTCTGGACCGAAATGCAAGTGCACTGTGCAAGACCTAAAAAACACAGCTGATAGCAACATCCTTTTAAATTAATGGACTCGGAAATCGACAGTGAAAGAAACGTTTCTTTATTTGCCAAAGTGTAAATAAGATTTTTTTTCGCACACTATAGTAAATTTTACAAGTAGAAAACAGGATAACAAACCCTTCCCTAAATGGGATTAAGGTTTTTGCAAGCTTCCACATGGGGTTTTGATTAACGTGTAACAATTTCCCAAAGCCCAACAATGGCTAAAAATCTCCCTTTTACTCTCTATCCCGCATTGCAAAGTACACTAAAGTGGACCGTACAAAGACATCGTGCGGGCGTTAGGAGACAGGGCCTTAGAAGACTTTTAGTCTCTTAAAGCCCGGTCGAGTTTGTCTTCTAAGACCCGCTGAGCAACGTGTAGCACAAGCGTCGGTACCAGGGGCTTAGGAGACAGGGCCTTAGGATACCGCGCCAGTTTTCCAGTTGTAGCCGTGGAAAGGTCAGTGCATTAAAGAGGGGTTACGGGATGAGGGGGGGGAGAGGAATTCTCCCCTTTACTTGATTGCTTGACGCACATAAATTATGTGAAAACTTGGATTATCATAGAAACGGAATTGTTGACCCCTGACCCCATGTGGATTACGGAAGCAAATGTCGCGTTTGAAGAGTGAAGAGGGTTGGCTGAAGGTAGACTAGACACAGACAAGCACGTACAGCAGTCGGCCGGTTATTTATAGACATGATTCTGTGTAAACCATGCAGCCGTCAATGGCGAGACGACACTTTAATTCGGAGTGTCTCAGTCCGCCTGCCGCCCACGTCATAATCCCCCTCAGTCTCAGCCCACCCCAATCAACGGTTCATTTCCGCCAGAGCTTGATGCATGGCATGAGCGAGCGAGCTCTGCCACTCGACTTCGTGACCAGTGGCGTAACTAGACATCAGTTTTTTTGGAGGGGGGGGGGGGGGCAACATTTTTTTAAACCACTTACATGTATCCTGGTACAATAAGGGTTTGGGGCACATAGCTCTAGAATTGTTTTGCTTAATAACATTGCAAATGCTTTTTTTACTAGGTTTTAGTGTGGTTTCGTCGAATATTTATAAAATTGTGGTGATGTCAGCTTTATTGTTTGTTTACAAAATCTTCACATTAAATTGTTTCCCCCTCGCCCCCTCTGACCATATTTGGGGGGGGGGGCGGTTGCCCTCCCTCGTCTCCCCGTAGTTACGCCACTCAGGGGCGCCGACTCCGTGGGTGCTCAGGGGCTGAAGGACCCCCAGATTGTTTGGAGGGGTGCGCAACACCCCTGCAAATATTCTGAATCTAAATAAATATTCGGCCTATATATAACACATTTTTTAGCTGTCCTGTGGCAGTTTCTTGTTTTGCAAATATCAAATCTACCCCCCTAACATACAATGGTAAGACTTTCCTGTGAATGCCTAAACAGAAACGGGAATTTAAAAAATACATTTTTATATGCGATTCCATCTTTTCGTAAGACTAAACCAACATCAGTGTCAATGTCCACACTCAATTGTAAAGAGGCTACAATGATTAAATAAAATCAGTAACGGATACAGGAGGAAGGTGCCCCACCCCCCCCCCCGTTAGATTTTGTTTGTGTGACCAATTACCATCACCTATTGTGCAATTTTCGAGTTTTAAACGCGGGTTTGAGGCCTTCAAAAGTAGGAAATTAGGACATTTTCTCGCCTTCGGCGATAAGCGACACCTATGGCTGAAACTTTCGAACATACCCTAATTTTGCAAAATCGCACTACCTCCCCCTCCCCATAGATACGTGGATAGGTAGTTTCGATTTATAATTATATGAAAACCTTGACAAAAAATCCCCCCCCCCCCCCCCCATGAATCAGGACCAGATCCGCTACTGAATAAAATGTATCCAATTCATGACAATTTAAAAGGATAATTTCCTTCGAAATGTCAATGAAATATTTTAGTACCCCTCGGAATTTAGAAAACCCGGCGCCCCTGACGCCACTGCACGTGAAATTTTTATTTATGAGTAATGGAAAACATGTGTAAACTTCTAAATCCGATAGAAGTATGGTGGGGACAGCCAATGTTTGCAAGCATTATACCACACATAGGCCTACAAAGACTTGTAAAAAACAGCCAAGCTCCTTACACACTCAAATACTTTGATACCACGTTTTGCATTTGCGCACTCTCAGTTCGAAAATACAATTTACCCCGTGACTGCATCCTTTCAAATCTTGCAAAAAAATTATTTGACCTATTGTTTTAAACGTTGGTGTAAATTTTCTTTGCCAAGTAAGCTTTGCAAGGATGAAGTCAAGGGGCAAAATTACTTACATAAGTTTTTAAGCAAATTTTTATGTTCGCTCGGCCGACTCACACTACGGAGTATTGTCACAGACGCAGAAATATAGGGCTATAGGCCAACAGTAACACTTTAAAAAAAAATTGCTTTTAAATAATAATAAAAAATAAAAAAGTCCGGATTTTGGATTTTGTTAAAAAGTCAAAAATTTTCCATATTCGTGGATTAATCCTGGTTATTTAAAATAAAATATTGATAATGCACTACTGTAGGGCTGTACATGTAAGCTTTATTGACAGCTATGCATAGTTTCATATACGTCGGATTCATCCCGCTTCCGGACAAGCGAATAGCTATATATATATATATATATATATATATATATATATATATATATACATGTGATCTTTCAGATTTGACAGCTACATTGCAGTCTTCTGTTCGATTTATGTCATGGAGGTCAACAATCACAACAAATAGCAGTTAAGTAAAGGTTTGTTCTGTGGTCCCGGTAGCTCAATTGGTAGAGCTATGGCACGTTAAGCCGGAGGTTCTGGGTTCGAACCCCAGTCGGGGCAAACTTTTTCGACAACTGCTATGAATCAATAACTATGTCCTTAAAGCGGGCTTATGCTTAAAAAACTTATATTCATACTACCCAACTCATGGGAGATAAGATTGGATTTATCCATGCAATCTTTTAGATATGACAGCTACATTGCAGTCTTCTGTTGGATTTATGTCATGGAAGTCAACAATCACAACATATAGCAGTTTAGTAAAGGTTTGTTCTGTGGTCCCGGTAGCTCAATTGGTAGAGCTATGGCACGTTAAGCCGGAGGTTCTGGGTTCGAACCCCAGTCGGGGCAAAAAAAACTTTTTCGACAACTGCTATGAATCAATAACTATGTCCTTAAAGCGGGCTCATGCTTAAAAATCTTATATTCATACTACCCAACTCATGGGAGATAAGATGTGTTTGGATTTATCCATGTGATCTTTTAGATTTGACAGCTACATTGCAGTCTTCTGTTGGATTTATGTCATGGAGGTCAACAATCACAACATATAGCAGTTTAGTAAGGTTTGTTCTGTGGTCCCGGTAGCTCAATTGGTAGAGCTATGCACGTTAAGCCGGAGGTTCTGTGTTCGAACCCCAGTCGGGGCAAACTTTTACGACAACTGCTATGAATCAATAACTATGTCCTTAAAGCGCGCTTATGCTTAAAAAAATCTTATATTCATACTACCCAACTCATGGGAGATGAGATGTGATTGGATTTATCCATGTGATCTTTCAGATTTGACAGCTACATTGCAGTCTTCTGTTCGATTTATGTCATGGAGGTCAACAATCACAACATATAGCAGTTTAGTAAAAGTTTGTTCTGTGGTCCCGGTAGCTCAATTGGTAGAGCTATGGCACGTTAAGCCGGAGGTTCTGGGTTCGAACCCCAGTCGGGGCAAACTTTTTCGACAACTGCTATGAATCAATAACTATGTCCTTAAAGCGGGCTTATGCTTAAAAATCTTATATTCATATATATATATATAACATATATATATTTTTTTTTTTTTGCCAACTGTCAACATGTCCTATCGCAAATGTACAACGGTAGGCCAACATAAGCTTGGCCCTTATTTTTTGGGATGCAAAATGTTTGATTAAAATAGAAGAATTTTCTTAAAAAAACTTATATTATTTGCTGTAGTATTAACAATTAACAATACAAAAATATAAAATAACTAGCACCCTCCCACTCCCAACACTTAGTTTTCAATCACATTGTAGACAATGAACGTAAAGTTTCTATAGTTAAATTTACATTAGACCTATTGAAGGCTTATATATGATATAATAATATAAAATATGTAATATAAAAATATATATATCCCCGGTCGGGACACATCTTTTCGACTATTGCTCTTACTTCTATACTATAGTTGGATTTACATAAGACCTACAAAAAGCTTATTGACAGCGTCATAGTCGCCTAATATAAAAAAATAAAACCAAGGTTCAACATCATATATCCCAACTCTAGGGTTACAGAGATGGTCTGTATTTCTCGAGTTCAATTCGTGTGTAGTCTAATAGGCAGCGCAATCTGCTCTACTAAACAAACCAAGAAATAGACAGAAGTTAATCTGGTGTCTTCATAGCTTGGTTGGTAAGAGCAGGGCCCTGCCAGCCAAGGCCTCTAGTTCAATCCCCGGTGGAGGTGGTCTATTGTACCTTCATAACGGCGTCATGTCGCCTACCATAAAATCCAGGTTCAACGTATGCTGTCGTGGCCTGACATTAGGCCTATATTAACTTATTTTAAAATAATTGGTTTGGTTTTGTGGTTTATGCCACTCCTCGAATCTCGACGTTTCGGAACTAATACTGGAAATCTTGTTATGTTTCCTTCAGTGTTAGTTCCGAAAGCGAAACGTTGATTCTTCATTAAACTCGATAAGTGGCATGAACGGCATAACCAATTTAAAACTAGGAAAACGCTAAAGTCCCGCCGCGTTGATGGATGAGCTTTTTAAAGTTTAGTTTGCGTGGGATATCTTTACTTTTGCAAGTGCTTTGTTTTGCTGCCTACGCATTGTAGGTGATTGTTGTCAAGTTTCTATTGTTTCTTGTCAATTGGTATTATTTACCGTAAAAAACTTTTTTATAAGCTTTATTTCTATGGATTCTGGTTAACTTTATCAACTTTTTCTTTCAAAAGGTACAACATCACCATAACCTTAATGTCCATGTATAATATGAACGTTGTAGCCCCACCCGTTTGGTCAGAATTGGCCCAAATGGCACGAAAATATCGCACAAAAAATCGAAAAAAATCGTAAAAGTACGATATTCATGAGAAATATTTCTTCGATTGTACCCAAAAACAATACAGCTTTAAGTTCAGAGATTTCGAAGGTCCCGTCAAATTTTCATCGAGATCGGATATGCCGTTTGCCCGGTAGAGAGTGAACAAACAGAAAAAAAAAACACGCACGAGCTAAAATTTTGGGGGTCAGTGAAATTGAAGTCTTCGCTTCGCTCATCCAAATATATATAATATGAAGTAAGAGCAATAATAGTCGAAAACCCGGTTCCTCCGCCTTTACGTAGCGATGCTTTACCAAGTAGGCCTAAGCTAACGAGCCACGAGTACAGAGTGGACAGCTATACTGCAATCATTTACTGCAATAGCACCATGATTAAATTAAATCACTAACTCAACTTGAGTTAGGGTAGTGAAATTAGCAACTTTCAGCGTGCAGCTGTAAGGACGGGTATGAAATAAGATGTGTCCCGACCTGGGATTACATGACTGCGGTATAGCATCCTCCATTTTTTTTTTCATCAATTTCGCACAGTCTCTACGGAAGGCATTGCAAATGGTTAAAAACATTTACGTATTCTTTGTTGGCGAACTTAATACGAATGGCAAATTCCGAAACGATTGTTTTGTTGACGTCAAAATATTCAAACGAAATGAGCGTTAAAACAGTGAGAAACAACGCTATAGCCCGCCCGCATTCTCCGTGATAAAAGTACAATAATTGTTTGTACCCCCCCCCCCCCAAAAAAAAAAAAAATATATATACCAAGTCGCCAACTATAAAAATATCTGCTGTCCGATCTGAAAACCGGACCAACCTTGTATATATGTATTTTCTTTGTTGAAATTTAAAAATTTCGGTTGCAAAACTTAATGCCATATTGTACAATAATTAGACTCACAGGAAAAATTAAGGCCCCCCCCCCCTTATTTCTACGCGTCTACAACCACCATAATCGTTTTAGAAGTGGCGGCAAATGAGATTCGAAAAAATACAAATTAACCAAATTAAATGGAGCAAAACCAAAACCGGAAACACTGAACCCATTTTGAATCACGCCTTTTGTCACCGACGTAATCGCACCGCCTAACAAGTCAGTGACGATGCTTCTTAATTGTAAAATGGAGATCTAATCTAAATATCCGGAGCTTCTTTCCAGAGAGACGACGCCGACAGTGCGCTTTGAATCCACTATGACTATGAGTCTCTGACCGTTGCATAGGAAATCAAACAAATTGCTTAAGTTTTATTTTATATTCAATTCACACATTCCCTCTCTATTGAAATAAAATCGACTTTAATTTTAAGGTTTATGAACTATCTTATAAGTAATAAAAATATCACGATATGGATATAAAAGTATAAACATATAATTTCATTCATTCATTCGTATTTAGGGTCTCACTCACTCAGTTCAGGTTGTTATTTAAATGAAATAGTTTCACATTTTTGGCTTTCGCGGAACGGAAAAAAAACATTGCAAAAATATGATCGGGACATTTCGCGACGTCGATCAATTATTTATAATAGTTTGACGTTTAAATGTTTGTTAATAAAGAAAAGCAAAAATAGGGTCATGATAACGATACTAAAACTAATAATAATCGTACTTACGTATATCGTGTCGTAGGTTTCCCCGTAGAATACAATGGGAACCTTGAGAGTAATCTCCGGACTGGACGCCTCATCTTGGTCAGTAGGAAGGGTGGTAGGCCCGTGAGGGTAGAGCAGCTGTTTGGGCATGCCGGTGCATGGGCTCGCCAGGAGCACGAAGCTCAGCAACAACCTACTCCCTAGGCCAGACATCTTCAACTAACTCTAGAAGAGGTCACAGTCCGTGCCGTGGACTGGGACCTCACACAGTGTTGCAAGCTCACAGATATGGGATCAAAATAGCTCCACACGCACACACACGCACACAAACACGATCACATATTCGGATAATGCACCATTTTTTATTTTTAATAGTTAGCATTGTTTGTATAGTTCATTTCAAAGTGAAAATGTCTATGTTTAGTAGACGTAGAGGTGATTCCCAAAGGGTTGAGAAAATTGAATTTCTTTCAGTAAAAGTTCGCCAGAATGGGGTACGAACCACGAACCTCATATCTCAAGGAGAGAGGTAGGCCTACCGCACGATACTTGCCACCGACATTCTTGACTGGCAGTTTTTAAACCAATTTCCTGATCAAAAAAGAAAATAATGTAATTCAGATAAAATGGTGCTAGCAACTAGGAAATGTTGCCCATTACAAGTTAAAAAGATGGCAAGTCAATACTTATGGGATAATTTTCAATTCCGTTTACTCCACCGACTGGAAGCACAATGTCTGAAACCTTGAGCACACGAAACAAATAAAAACTTAATTTTGAGAATATTGACATAAACATCAATTTTGGTAAAAACTTCTAGCTAATGAAGTGTTCTAAATCTACGGTTAAAGATGAGTAGGCCTACATAATAATAATATACTTGCCTAAAACCCATTTCAAACAAATCACTCAACGACATCACTCAAGCGCGCTCACTAAATGATAGGGTCCTAAAAGCGCGCTCACTCAACGACATGGTCCTCAAAGCACGTTTACACAACGACACGGGTCCTCAAAGCACGCTCACTCAATGACAGGGTCCTCAAAGCACGATTACTCAACGACAACGTCTTCAAAGCACGCTCACTCAACGACAAGTTCCTCAAAGCACGCTTACTGAACGACAACGTCTTCAAAGCACGCTCACTCAACGACAAGGTCCTCACAGCACGCTCACTCAACGACAGGGTCCTCAAAGCACGCTCAATCAGCGACAAGCTAACTCAACGACACGGTCCTCAAATAACGCTCACTCAACGACAAGGTCCTCAAAGCACGCTCACTCAACGACAAGGTCCTCAAGACACGCTCACTCAACGACAGGGTCCTCAAAGCACGCTCACTCAATGACAGGGTCCTCAAGACACGCTCAACTCAACGACAGGGTCCTCAAAGCACGCTCACTAAACAAGACAGTCCTCAAAACACACTCAATCAACGCCAGGGTACTCAAAGCACACTCACATCACGAAAAGGTTTTCACAGCACGCTTACTCATCGACAGGTCCTCAACGCACGCTCACTCATCGACAAGGTACTCAAAGCACACTCACTCAATGACAGGGTCCTCAAAGCACGCTCACTCAATGACAGGGTCCTCAAAGCACGCTCACTCAACGACAGGGTCCTCAAAGCAACGCTCACTCAACGACAAAGTCCTTGAAGCACCCTCACTCAATGACAGGCTTCCCGAAGCGTTCTCCTAGGCATCTGTGTATTCTCATGAAGACTATAGTGTTTGAGTCACGATAGTAATTGTATGGTCTTGTCCAATCTAGCCGAGTCTCACTTGTCTGATCTTGTTTAAAATGACCTGTTCTGGTCTTGTGAAAGTGTTATCAGAATCAAGTCAGATCTTGTCTATTCTCGTGATTTATTCTTGTCCAATCTGGTCATGAATTTCCTTGTCACGATGACAAGATTTTTCTTCAGGGTTCAATTAAATCCTACGCATTTTCTGACAATTTTTTATTTAATATTTCTTGCAGGTTTAAATCACAACGAATTTTGCTTATTTTGTTAGCATTTCTCAGTACACTGGTCACGGATGTTTTTAAATATTATGATCCAAGAAAATACCTACAAATGTTCGTTCTTGTTTTTTTTTTAAATAATCAATCTGGCATTACATATTCGTGTACGGAAACCTGATACGTTTCTAATCAGATAGTTTCAAAGATTTCTCGTGAATTAATCTCCCTAGAGTGAAAATAGTGTTGAATCCAGCTATGATCCCGGGTGGGCGCCCCCCCCCCGGGAATAAATTGACTACATGCACTATATATTGACTACATGCACTATATATTCCTTCATTTTGAAGTGTCACTTTGCTGGTTTTGAAAGGGCATGAACATTTTGCTTTGAAGCTTTTTGTTAAGGTTTATGTTTGTAACTGTAATCAAATAGGCAGACCATACGAAAAACGTGTGGGCAACTCACTAGGTCAAGAACTCGATTTGTGAATGTATGGTCATTCGAAGTGTTCTGACATCTGTTTAGGAATTCGAGAGGATATGTGCTTGCAGGACTGATACAGGTGCAGTATGTGGGGTAAATGGTCAGTGTACTTTTCGATGCGAAAACACTATTATCAGTACCAATCCAATCCTGTAGAAGGCAATGCACAAGTGTCAACATTGACAATGATTCGTGCATGAGGGGACGGATGGTGAGGGGTTGTGTTAAAGATATATCAAATATTCAGTGGAGGCCCGCAACTGCGAGCGGTCCGCTCGCCCACCCGCCCGCTTAGTAATTTTTTTTTAAAAGACCAATATTTCACCCTGTTTGGAAAAAATTGTATTTGTTTTCGTTGCTAAAATGACCGTTTTTGAATGTGAAATCTTGCGGATATTTTGGAACTTTTAGGGTCCACAACACACAAAAACTACATTATTTGGGTATTGCATTCAGACTATTTTTTTTTTCTAAAAACCTGATTTTCAAAATTTTCGCCTGCGGCGCTATTGTAAGGGGGGCAAGCCCCCCAACCCCCGTACTTAGTCCCTATATAATACCCTCGAGATATTATATAGCCCCCCCCCCGGGAAGAAAGTCTGAATTCAACACCGAGTGAAAATGATACGTAGTTTTAGGCAACCCTGCACCAGAACCACACAAACATGCTTTATAATCAGTTATATGACTAAGTGGGTCGTATAGGCTCTAAATACGATATTTTTAAATTTATTTTATGTTAAAAAAACCTGGGGTGGGGAATTGTGAGCTCTACCGCCCATAGAACACCCACTCATTCATCACGTAAGATCTTATCAAAACATTGTTCTTCACTTCCCCCAAAATCAGGAAAACTACAATAATTTCTTCTTTTTCTTTATTTATTATCAACTAAACACATCTAAGGAACATTTTCTTCGAGTCAGATATAATACAAATCTTTACATCTAATTAGTAATGTAATTTTTCTTCTCTTTCAAATTAAGCATTCCAATGGCTTTTGCCATTTTTTTCCTTGGTCCCAATAGCCTGAAACAAAATAAATTCATTGAAACAATGCCACAGAATTCAATGTTGGAGGAGGAACGGGCAAACAATTCTTACTATGACGATGTCATCATGCGTCTAGCCCCTCCGTAGAGACATAACTCCACCTCCTTATCAGTAAACACAAAAATGTGCTTTTGTAACTAAACGGTGCCGGTTTGTTACCACTAATGCCAGTTTTTACTGCCGTGTGGCCGGATCGCTTGTTTTCATGATTCCGTCCTCGTCACCGTTTCCGTTATCTGGCTTTTTTCCCTTTAAGTTGCATGTATTCTTGTGGGCACCCAGATTGTTACCGATCCGGCACTAACATTTATGCTTAGTTTTTATGCCCACGTACAGTTTACCTACTGCCATTGCGTCTACCAAACTGATATCTTTTAACCGCCGTACAGGACTACAGGCTGCCCTTTGGACAGCAATCCGGGACGTCGAAATGGCATAATAATAGTATGTGATATACCAAGAAACACAAGAGAGAGTTATATTATATTCGTGCTCATGTTAAAGTACACGTTTTGTTTATTTATAGATCGTAATGGTATAGGTTAGGACCATTTATTAATGTATGCCCGTATAAATGAACGATACAGTAAAGAAAATAAAATTTACTTATTTTAGCCGTGTGACAGAAATGAGCATATTGGAATTATTACTGAAAACAATCATCTCCACATAAAGAGTTGTGTAATGTGTATGTACGCGTTGTTAACTAGGAAAACTGCTTAGTCCCGCCGCGTTGATGGATGAGCTTTTTTGTAAGTTTTTTAGTTTGCGTAACCACTTTTTTCTTTTGCCAATTGCTTTTTGGAATGCATTGTAGTGATTGTTATCAAGTGTTCTATGTTACTTGTTAATTGTTATTATAAACCAATCAAAAAACTCATATTCCAACCTAAATTCCCTATGGATTCTAGCTAACTTTTTTCAACTTTTCTTTCGAAAAGCACTACAGTCACCATAAACCTTAATGTCCATGTAGTCAAATATGAACGTTGTAGCCCCACCGTTTTGTTCAGAATCGGCCCAAATGTCACAAAATATAGCACTAACAAAAAAAATCGAAAAAAAAATCCAGTAAAGTAAGATATTCATGAGAAATCTCAATATCCTCGCTCATAACCCATAATAACCGACACCTTGATAATGACATATTTTCTGGTGGTACCTATCAATTAAACAACTATCTGCATCAAGAAACAAATTAAAAAGGAAATTGGTTAATATATTAATTGATTTTTAAAAGCAACTGTAGAACTTCTTTTTCATTTTAAGTTTCCGCTACGGAGCCGACATGCACTGTCACGCGTACCAACATTGAAATTGTTTTATGCAGATAATTCTGTACTTTTGCCTGCTTACTTTTCTCTTGTATTGAAAGTGGCAACTGTATACTAGTTTCACTTTTTTACCAACTGAAACAAAAAGATATGAAAGATGCTCATAGAGTAATATCATTTTTGGTTGCATATACCAATAGAATTAGTACGTTGTCTTTGGAACGTATCATCCAGCATCGCATCAGGACGTCCAATCTTTTTTTAGCGGATGCAAACCCGCATCGTCCTATATGAACAGGAACGTCTCAGTATGTGTCCCCTTGCCCCCTCTTTGCCCTTTGCCTCTTTGCCAAGAAGTGCACATGCCTTTTGTACCACGCAATTGAAGTCTGCCTACCCACTGCGTATACTTTTTTTCCTTCATTATTCAGTCTCGGAATGCGTACTTACATGCCTGTAAACGGCGTCTGACGCCCGTAAATACGGATAGGTGGTATGATCTCCATGAAGGCGGCAATGTGCTCTCCGCTCATTGCTCACAAACTGCCTGTATTGCCGTCGTTGAGTCAGAAGTACTACAATTTTATTTTTTGGGTGACCTGCTACCAGCTGCATGCTTCTAATATTGCCTTTAGTTCCCCATAGTTACTGCCATTTCTTCCGGTCAGGTAGTGCCTTCTCAAATTCTCTACAGTATAATTCCTGCTTTAGCATTGACTTTTCACAAGGTTTTTGGCCGAGCCATCTACGCCGCACCTCTCTTTCAGAAATCTGCCATGTATATGTATCAGAGTAACTTTTCTTAGCTCTTCTTTATTGTAATCTTTCTTTCGTCCACAAATCTTCCTTACCTCCAGTGCATGTTGCACGTCTAAAACAACCACCCTGATGTTAGGTTTTGGTAGCCTCATTCTGTTTTCTAGATAACACCTCCCAGAAGCTCATTTCTTATTTCACTGAGCGTAATTATAAAAGTGTTATGGGTTCTTAGCCTCAAAATGGTCGAAGGCTCTTTTGCTCAATATTGTTTTCATCAGCCTATCCATTTTGCATGTAGACACACTGCAGAGCACGCTTCTTCGAGACTCAGTGGTGGAATTGGTTTGTTCGCTGCTGGCCTGCGAGCTGTGATTGGAAGGGACGTCACTGCTTCCCATGGAGATTCTTCATCGCTTGGTTTTGCATCCGTGTCTATTGCTGCATTTGCTTTTAGAGTCGAAATCCAAATCAATTTTTGTTTTAAAGTGAGAAATTAAACGAGATTATAAATTTTTGGGTGAAGTAAGGTCTGAGGTCTATATGCTGAAAATACCTATAAAAAGATGGTTAACGTTCTTTATGTTGTTTTGGCGTGCATAATACGGTCTAGGCCGAGGGTAGCCGACAACGTTTTAATCCTAACTTTTACAGGAATCATGGTGGAGGTGTTTTGGATACTCAAAGCGAAATCGTTATGAATTTTTGGTGATACTTTTCAAACCTTTGTCCCCCCAGACATAAATAGCAAGCCTACTCTTTTGGTACAATATTATTTTGTTGTTTGGGTTTTTGAAGACTTATACTGCGAAATAATAAAAATATAGATATTGATTCGATGTCGAAATGTTCGAGAATTGAATTAGGCAACAGGCCCGCCTAATAAAATACAGGTAACATCTGTCCTGTACTTTCTCATACATAATCTGCATAGAAATATTCGAAAATTCTAAATCTATGAGAGGTTTGCAAGCAGGTCATGCCCCATCTCCAATTGGAAACATTGCTGTTGTTACCTGTTCTTCAGTTGTAACATTTATTTTGTCTTTTGTTGTTTGCATAGGCCTCCCGATTTATGTGTTTGACTTCCTCTTTCATTGTTGCGAGATAACTTAAGATGTGATTTTCCCTGTTTTTTGTATAAAAGAAGATGTATTTCCACAGTTGGGTCTTTCTTCTTCCCATCTTAGCTACAAAATCTGAGTTTACATTCCATTGTACCAATGGCGGAGTAGAACCCATTGCAAAAATTTTGTTTCCCCCTTCATTCCGCAACAAAGATGAGTTTTTTTTGGCAATTTTATCGTTATTCACATGTAGGTTTTGCGGCCCTTTTGTATGTACAATACTAGTTCTTGGGAAAAACCCCGCGTCGAAATAATGAACCAGTACAGAGACTAGGCGCCCCACCGACGTTTCGTCTGATCTACGTCGACATCTTCAGGACGACTGTGACTTCCCCGAAGGTAATCGCCGCCCCGCACCTTTTCACGTATATAAGGAGGCGGTCGCGCGCGTGCCAGCCACCGTGACTTTAACCTTCGTGAAGTCACAGTCCCACCCTGATGATGTCTGACGTAGATCAGACGACACGTCGGTGGACGCCTAGTCTCTGTACTGGTTCATTATTTCGACGCGGTTATACCCAAGAACCTAGTATTGTATACACACATACACGTAAAAGAGATACTCCATACACACACAAGCCGCCTTATGTGGTGGAGAATCTCTGAAAAATATATATATTTTAGTATTTGATGTAATGTATTAATGTGGAATTTAACAAATTTAATTGAATCGAAGTGAATTTTCTGCCTTCAATTTATTCACTATTGCATATAATTGCAGAATAATTTATTGGTAGATATGGTATTTATTTTCTTATTTTTGTACCTCAGCAACTTGTTGATAAGTAGGGGGCTTCCAAATAGCTTTGATATGTTTTATAATGAATCCTACATGTTGCTGCATATTTTGTTTGGATGAAATTTTTTACCCGATGCCAATTCTTTAAATTTCCTCTTCAGAAAACCGAGAAATTGCTCCAAATTAACAAGTTTTTTTTTAAACAGTGGCCAAATTTCTCTTGATTGATTGATTTTAACAAAGGGACTGCAAATCTGTTTGGTGGTTGTTCTTAACAAAATAAACATATTTTCAGGAAATCGATTTGTTCTATAAATGATAAGATTAATGTTATTTTACTTCCCTTTAATTGAATTCCCTGGGACCCTAAATTTCCCAATAAAAAAATTTTTTTTTAATAGTCAAAAC
>JAMZAV010008478.1:0-28413 GCA_024449915.1 Sweltsa coloradensis
TTCATAGGCTCGTTGTTTTTGTTTGCACCCCCCCTTCGGAGATGCGCAACTTTCGGCGATGGAGTGTTTCATGGGGCGGTTAATCGCGACGACTATCATTATATTTTTATACATAAATATTAACTTTTGTCATTGCTTACAAGCGTACAATAATTCATCAGAATTACCATCCACGCTCAATATTTGGAATAACAACTCATTTAGCTCGCTTATCTAAATTACCTCACATTACAACTAATGTGATTGCCTCGAGCAAGACTTGGATCAGTCACCTCTCCGTATGTGTCAGAATATACGCAATATCCTATAACATCTTAAGAAGGTGGAACCAACACACGGCTATCACGTGCTATCACGTGTACACCATAGGAAACTCTGTCAAATGTCATTACTCTACGTCATGGAAATATATTATTTTGTGTCATTAGGACCACAGATTTTGTATATAAAGCGCGCAGCTTTCCCAATAAAATCAGCTTCTTCGTGGCTCTCTTAACTAGTCTATCTATACGATAGCTGACCCCATCAACAATCTACTGACTGGTGAGTTAACAATTACTATGTACTTATTATGTATCAATAAATAATGTGTTAATTGGAAATGTGTCTCAGTTTGATTATCATTTATGTCAAAGTTAATCCAAGATATCTAATTGGCTATGTACAATGTACATACCTTCCCACTACCCCTTTCGAAGCATAGCACGCTAAACCATTATAAATTATGTAAATTAAACTGGTCTTGAAGCAGTATAACTTCAAGTGGTGGCAGCCCTTATTATATCACTACCCCAGGCTCGAACCATGACACTACTTGACGCTCTAGATACGTATTTTAATTAAATGCCCTTACGTAAGCGGTAGGCACCGTCGTAATATTAAAATTCCTGCCCTTAATTGATCTGAGCAACTTTGAAATAACACCCAACATAGAAATCGTTGCACTAACGGCGTTCGTTATTTATCTTCGTTTCGTATTTATCTCCCACTAATGAGAAGTTCCTGCTTGTCAAAGTTCAGGACTCTCGGAAACAAATTAATGTTAATTAAGTTTAGAGAAACCCGAAAACGAAACGTATGTAGCTGAGGGAGGGAGCACATATGCGAAAGGTACTTGAGTGAGTATGTGTGTGTGGGTGTGTGTGTGTGTGTGTGTAATGGGGCTTTAAACAGAGAGAGAGGGCGCTAAACATGTATTGGTGTGAGAGGTGTAGTAGGACGCTGCTATAGGAAGAGATGAAGACAATGCCATGATGGTAATATACGGTATTAGAGACGAAGGTTTGATTTCTTTCGAGATTGATTGGATATTGCTTAACGTCTCATATTAATGCACTTTGACTATTCGAGACGATGAGTGGTGAAAGATGAGGATGAAGTATGAACAGAAGGGAGGAGGGGAAACCCGGTACCGGCACGTAGCCTACTCCTTTCGAAAAGTACCAAGGGGTCCCATCCGAAAGGACGGTGTAACCTTGACAGTCATATAGGTTCCTCCACTAACCCGGACTGCCGAGCAGACGTCGAGGAGAACGAAGCCGTTACACTAGCTCTCGAACCCTCCATCTGCTCTAACCAGCGGTATACGTGAGTTTCAGGGCAGAGCGGTCACCCACTCTACCCCTGACCACGCCCGAGTTTGCTTAACTTCGGTGTTCGAGTGGGAACCGGTTAAACTACCTCGGCTAAACCGCTGGCTTTATTTATAGAGATTTAGGCAAACCATTTTAGAAAAAATAAAATGGGCACTGTACGTTATTTAAAAAATGTGTTGGCATACATTTATGTCATTTATTTAACCGGTTCTCACTCGAACACCGAAGTTAAGCAACATCGGGCGTGGTCAGGGGTTGAGTGGGTGAACGCTCAGCATTGAAACACATACAGCTGGCTAGAGCAGACGAGAGTTCGAAAGCTTGTGTGACGGCTTCGTTCTCATTGACGTCTGCTAGGCTGTCCGGGTTAGTGGAGGAACCTACTGTCAAGGTTACACCGTCCTTTCGGATGGGACATAAAGCCGTTGATCCCCTTGGTACTTTTTGAAAGGAGTATAGGGTACGTGCCGGAACCGGGTTTCCCCTTCTCCCTTATTCATCATCATCATCATCATACATTACTGATCACTAGTCACTCTAAAGTGGCAGAAAATGTTGTGTGGCCAATTCATAATAAATAAAATAAATTATTGTTCTTTTAAATTCATAAACTAACTTATATCAAAACATATTATCAACGGCAAAGGGCAGCTAAGCAACATTTGTTTACGCTAGGAATATAAGACATCATTATGTTATGTGTCATGCGAAGAAAATGAATTCCAGTCTACAGGCAATCTAAGTTCATTATTCAAGTTTGAATAATATTTGTTCGTCGTCCTGTATTTTATTTATGAGAAATCTATCTGGATATTTGCGGAATTTACAAAATCGTTTGTGACATGAGTGGGATATTTACTTAAGAGGGAATGAGACACATTTGGCTGTTAGCAAATAGCTATTCGCTCGGCCAAGATGCATCTAACGTATATGAAACTTTGCAAAGTTGTCAATAAAGCATACATAGACAGCCCTGTGGTCATAGATTTTCCAAATTTTGACTTAATCAGTCAGAAAAAAATCACGAATATGGTCAATTTTGGAGTTTTTAACAAAATCAAAATTTGTGAAAACTAATTTATTTTTTATAAATTATTTTAAAACAAAATTTAAAAATGTGTTACCGCAGAGCCCTATAATTCTACATTTGTGACATACGTTAAAAATTTCAGACACCTGTGGTGTCAGTTGGCCGAGCGAACAGCAATTTTCCTAAAACGCATGTCCTATACTCTCTTAAAGGAGATATTTTCAAAAAGTAGTATTTTTCATTATTATTTCTATACGTTTGTATTCTATGATATTGAATTATAATAATTTATCATATTCGTATGCATAGGATTATCCACTCATTTACACGAACTGAATTTATTTGTTGTTTATGGTACTTTATTAGTTCCTAGTAAATTAAACGGCTCTAAAGTAAAGGTGGACACGGTTTAATTAAATTAGACATGTAAATACAGTTAATTATCTTAAGTGGGTATGGTATACAATTTTATAAATGAAAGATATACGTGAGTGGTATATACGCTTGCTAGACATACTTACGTTAGTATATCTATTTGTTAAACCATGACTTTTTGTTGGTGTGAGTGTATGAGACATTAAACATCTCCGGTGATTGCATTTGAGAAAACCTCTCTGTGATATTAGTCTAGACTCGTTGCAATGGTTTGACCGTTACTCTCTGGAGCTGCTAATACTTAGTCTAACAAGGTTATTCAAACTATAAATCGCAAGCAACGACCGTTAAGCTCAACCTTATATCATAATGCGCCTCGCAACTAATGGCTTGTGGCTGCAGGAACACGGGGAAGAGTCAAATCGTCCATGAAGTGAAAACTTTACACGTCTCTGGATTGAAAGGGTTGGTTTGAACGCCGAGGTGAAGCTTCACCGTAGACTGCCCCAAGGTGGGGGAAACTCCCTCGCTCAGAGGTTCTGAAGACTGTTTCGTCTCCCGTCTTCTGTCATGAATGCGCATGTTTTCAACCTCATCCAGCTTGCTTCATGAACACTTTTAGTTTTAATCGTGTCAGTTTCTCTTCCCGATTCTTGAGTAACGCGTGGTATCTGTTAAACGCTAAGTGCCTTTTCAATAGCGAATAAAAATGAACACTCGTATTAAAAATTAAAATCAGTCAATGATTAGGTTCTGTGTATTGATTTAAAAAACTACTAGACTGAACAAAAGAGGAACTTATACTTTGTTTTCAACATGACATGTCACAATGCTTAGAGTGTTTACGTCCAAATTTATTCGATTAGAAAATATGTTGGGGAGGCTAAAAGCATGTTAACGCTATTGGTATCATTAAATAAAACAACCCAGAATACATTTTGGTTTAGTCCATATCAATGTAGCCATGTTCGTTTGGTTGGAACGAGTTCTTCAGTCAACGGTTGAATGGACGAACTTTTTTACAACCCTAGATTAGTGCATAGCAAGCAGACAAACCCACGCAGCTTGTGAGACATCGGGGAAACCACAGCATATTATTCAACGATGATTTCTAATGATGGTTTACAACTGTTTTGATACAAGACTAGTCTAGTGGTATCAAGCAATTAAAACTGTACCACACGAAGCAACTGTTGACAGCTCACATTCCACACAATATTCTCAACCAGTGGGGGTGGTTATATACAATATATTTGTAAACCGCTACTTTCGCTTTGTGTTGAATACACATTCATTCGGTTCCATCAAACTGACTATGTCAAGCTCGAGATAACTTTTTTTACAATGTTAAATGCCCATTTAAAAACCGCTCGATCGTCAAATCCAGCTAATTTCACATACAGAACGTACCGCTTCTTGACCTTTAATTTTCACCCTAAAAATCTGCATTTTTGGGAGTCTGTTCACAAAGGATGAGCGCGTGTCTCTATTAAAGCCGGTTTTGAAATTTCAAATAATTGTCTATTGCACAAAATCGGGAAATTACTATAAATTAACTGTTTGGTGTCATATTTACGGTCAGGTAACAAGAAAAGTGAGCAGTATTTGGAAAATGTGCCTTGATACCAACTATTTCACATTCTTACTTAATATTTTTGTGCAAACCACAACCCGATACGACAAATTCCTGAATTTATCTCCGTTCTGCGTCAAAGCCTGATTTTCTCGAGCTTATGCAACAGTCTTAATTTCAACTAAAAAAGAAAGATGAGGAAATAAAAATTGCAAGTTTACTTTTTATTGATATGATATTTTCATCCGCCCCTTTCTCTCGTATATAGATGAATGAATTGAAGTTCGTCTTATAAATGCGTGATTGCAATTATTGATGCAATTTTCTTTGAGGGAATGATAATATGTGATTGACAATGCAAGAAAGCGTGATGAACCCACAAACGGTGAAAGGCCCGTGCTGGGCAGATGCATCCACGGGCGACTCGAGATAAAGTCCAGAAACCAACATTTACACTGAGAGCCAAGGAATTAGTGATGGAAGGCGACGATCATACCTCGGCTCGAAATGTCGAGAATGTCATCCGATCCCTAACTACGGATACGACCTTGAGAAGGTGGCGAGATCGGCTTCGATCACCCTTCAAGGTGCTGGTTTATCACATATTCAAATTGTGCTTTATTTATACGATGTGGATATTCCATTAATTAAGATTTATGGATCCAAACATTAGCAACCTTGTGCTAAAGTGCCAAACGAACGATAAAACACCCTTCTCGTGCCATCAATTGCAGGCAGGACTACACACAACACTACGCGAGAAACGCAGCAGAGTCTCATGTCGTCGCCATTTTTTTCCTTAAAAGACTAATGACATGACTCTTACTTTAAGCTTTATCTCTCTTGGGTAGTCATTAAGTTGGTGATGACTTGGAGATCTTAATGGCCGGTAGTTCAGAAGACATTCAAACTTTGCACGGAGGCTTCAACTCACGAGACGAAGTGAGAAACTTGGCTTCTACGTGAAAAAAGTTTGCCTTCTTAATGAGAATTGAGAAAATGTCCAAAGGCGTGATTATTTTTAAGAAGCACTAAGAAGGAAAATACCTTCCCAAACTAGCGTATTAAAAAAACTTCCGCTAATGGGTCTCCATGCGTAAAAACTTTTTTTCCCTGTCATATTCTTATCTTTCAGATTAAGGTTTGAAGCAAAATGCGTTTTAACTCGGATCAAATTATATAATATATTAAAATATAAAACATTTTGACTCAAGATTTATCACAGATGTTTCAACGAACATTTGAATGCATGCAATTTAGTAATGTATTCACTCATTTTCAGGACACAGTAATAATTTTTTTAATATTTTGTTTTAATTTATATTTTACCATAATCGAAATAAGAGATAAGTTTTAATAAGTTAATTAATTATATTTTAAAAGTAGGCGTATTGCTTTATGCATGGAGAAGACAGAATGTGTTCATAAATATTTTCTAGTAGAATACACATTTCTGTATGTCCTCAAACTTCGGCTATTTTACAAAACTATGTGCATGGTAACTTTAATTAGTTAATAATTTAAACTTTCATTCTATTAAGCTGGGGTAGTGATTGGACTTTCAAAGTCGGAGTTACTGATTTACTGATTGTAGAATGTAGTGATTTGCCACTAAATGTAATATGTGAAGTTTTCTTCCAATAAAAATGTAACAATAAGCGACATTTTTTGAAGAGTCATTGACCAGTTTCCACATGAAATATTTAAAAAAAATACGGTGCTGAACTACGGAAGCAGCCACTAACTGTGCAGGTTCTCTGTTTATGCGTGCACATGTTTAAAAGCATTAATTGTTTTAACAATCATCAGGTTGAAAGTTAAAACTGTCCACATACAGACCACATTTTCAAATTGTGGTATCACAAATTCAAAAACAAAATTACATTGCTTGAACGGTTCACTATTATAGGTCTGCATAAAAATTTAAAACATAAAATGTCGTCCATTTGTACCCTACAAAATTTAAACTACGTTTTATGATGTAACTATTTTTCAATTATCCTACTATGGCTCCAACTAGCAATCACTTTCAAATTTTCTATAAATTGGCTACTAAGACAAAAAGGTTACCGATCCCTGACATATAATAAAAATATTAAATACATACCATTTTAAACTAGCATCAGCCTGCTTACATAAACAATAATTACATAAATATAAATCATTGGTTTGTTATAAGTAAAGTTTACTATCAACCGACAAGCATGGAATCGTTCAAAAAATGAAGATAGGCCTACGTAAAACATAACACCAAATATTCAGGGCCAGTTTATTTAAAAATTTCGGATTTTATGATTATATTATAATTTCCTACTCGTGAAACCCGAGACACTCGAAGAACATCGTATCTGACTTTACAGATGTGGAAATTATCGCACACTCTCTATGATATGTTGTAGTGATCTCGTGATGCTAGTCTCGTGGGCGAACCAACAGAGGCCACTCGAGTCAAGCAGCACCATTAGGCGGGGAGGACGCCAGGCTAATGGTCGTGATCGTGTTATGTCACCTAATCGCACGTGCCTACAACCTCGTCATAGGGTGATCAAACCGAGACAAACATTCTTTATTTTAGCAAATACTTTGCTGACAGGCCAAGGATTGACCAACAGGCGCAGAAGAATGTGAATGAATGAATTAATTAATATTTGAGAAATGCGTTTTTCATCCATGTTATGCAATAAAGTACAGATTTTAAATTTTATAATTTAACTATTAAATTAAATCGTGCATTGCGGATATGAATGTAGGCTATAATATATTCTTACTACGATACTGCTAAAAAGACGGTCGTATAGATGGGTTGCCGGGTGTGATTTCAACATTGACTCGTTAGATTGAAGCAAACACAACACAACAATAATATATATTTGCAACCTGATTGTAATTACGTGTCTTCCTAGACTTCATATTCATTATTGTATTCATAAATTGCCCTATTCTCGACTGCGGAATCAACGGGTTTCGTCCAAGGTGACCGAATACACGCGTAGGTGATATGATATTGATCTGCCTTATCAAATCCCACCACAAGTGTCAGGTGACTAAATCAAAACAATTATAAATACATTAATCACAATTTAAAACATTTCAAATACGTTGTACAATAAAACACGAACAAGTATTTAAAAATACAATATTAAACTTGAATAACGAAAGTTTAAATATATACCACAAAAAATAACTTAAAATCCGAGATTGATGAAAGCCTACTTAAAAACTAAATTTAAAATGATAAATATGTATGTAAAGAAATTGTTATTTAATTCACATCTAGATAAACCACAGATTGATCAATGAGTCATATTGGTAAACTTATTAGTAGCTTTAAATAAGTTTCATGATGGTTGATGTCAAATTCTGTATTAATGGCTAATAATTTGTTCAATAGGTGGCTTGAGTTCGGTTGGTGGGGGAAAATTTAAAACCATCAATACGAGCACATGGCATTTTGAAGGGGAAGTGATTTTATGTGTTTTGTATGAATATGAAAGTTTAGTTTTTGAAGTAGGTCCGTGGCGATGAAGTAGTGATAAAGTTTGTAGGCGAACAAGACGCCGATTGCATTACGACGACTTGCTAGTGTTGGAATCGAATGTTGTTGACGAAGCGGAGCATAATGTCATCGGTGAAAATTTATATTATTTTGATAAAAATGAAAAATCAAAAAATTATATTGGATTACGTCAAACTTGTATCATTTTTGTGTCATGATGAGGATTCCACACAACACTCGCGTAGTCAACGTGTCAGTCTGTCAAAGTCAAGGATACATACAGATTTCTTGTAGTTCTGGGTGAAAAGTTAACCGAACAATTTCGTTTGAAGAAGCCAAGAATCCTTGAAGCCCTTTTAGAAACAACACTAAGGTGATCATTAAAATAAAGATCAGAGGAAATCTGAACACCTATACGTCTCTGATGGAATCAACAATTTAAGTGCAGCCCCTTCTATGATGAGTAGATAATTAGGTATGCTAACATGCTTGCAGAGTCATAACAATGGTTGCGTTTTCTATCAAGGCTAGCAAAGCAAAGTGATTCATCTCTGCAAATATGTCATTAAAAAATATAGTTATTATAGTTAAGTATTCGCCGTCACATCCTCGTGTGGTCCAGTACGGCAACAAAGCCTGACTTTGGGTTAAGTTCTTTCTCGCCATTTTCAACCCCACTCGAAACTTTCTACCTTAACAAGCAAGAAAAATCATTATTAAAATTCTCGTTTGTGAGTTAAGAAAATTAAAAATATTCACAGTCACGTTCAAACGCCACGTCCACATAGTCAGGTGGTAGAAAACAAAAGTCGAGGTCGAGAAATGAAGAGCTTTACACAGCGTGTCGATCTTATAATTAAAGCCCTATCTATACGGGAGTCGGATATAATTCTAACCTCGTTAGCATCGTTTGAAAGCCGCGGTCTTCTAATGAACCCCAGGTCCTTCAGACGGGGGGGTGGGGGGGTGGGGCTAAGTAGACCGGCTAACACGGGGCGCAGGCCCAACCCACGTAACACTTGATGGATTATAGCAATTTGAGACACTAATTAAATCTCATCCGACGAGATACCATCAATTATGATTCGCGTGCTGCATCTTCGCTAGAGTGCGCGTGCGCGTCAGAGCTAGCTATAATCATGCAGGTAGTTTGATCGGTCACATGGAAACTCGACGACTCTCTCAAACGATCAGGTTCCGCCGGAAGCGCTGGAGAGTGTCAACATCTATCGCTGGTTCAATTAGATAAGGCGTAATTATATATCTAGATAGTTGATACGTCACCATAGGGAATTACCAGTTAGATTTCTTGGAGGTGGGGGCAATAAAATTAATGTTAATTAGTGCTGACAAACGTCAAGTCGATAATGTTGGTAATTATGATGGTGTTTTGGATCATTAATAGCTGGCTGTATTTATCATCCGAAACCGAGGTGTTGGAATAATTGCTGGTTTCTTGGCGGACATCTTGTGGGACGAACTTTCCGCAATGACGTACATCAGCTGACTGCAACGCAAGTTCAGCGACAGTAACTTTTGTTCAATCCAAACCTGGACTTTTCTCCACAAACCAGGCCACAATCACACTCGCCACACAAGAAATGTAGACAATGTTTCCATACCGTCCATTCCAATCCGTCATTCCATTAGTACACAGTATCTTTGCAGTATTTTCATCATTAAATTCCAATGAAGAAGAATAATACCAAATTTAAGTTTGACCTTGAAAAAACTTGAAGAAGAATATTTTTATTTATGAAATTTTTAAACCACTATAAGAAATAAGATTTTTGTTTAAATTTTCATAAATCCCGTTTAGTTATAAAAACTGGTTTACAAGGGGGAAATAATATGTATATGTTATTTGTATTTTTGTTTGCAATCTCTATTTTGAATTATGTGTTTTATTTGGATTGTTTGAATGATGTAGTATCCAATGTTTACATTTTACAATGTTCATGCCAACGGATTGAAAAATAATACATTTTAAAAATTGTTTAGAAGAGGTTTAGTATCAATATGTATTTGTAATTGTATTTTTGATATGTATAACTTATAAACGACCTTACCACCAGGCATACTATTGTATAACTTAATTCTAAGATAAATAATTAAATAAATAAATTAATTAATTAATAAATACGTACATAAATGAAATTAATAAAAGATGAAGCGATAAACATTGCAGAACTTGCATTGCAGAACTTTTTTTTTTACAATATGTAAGTGTAAATGACTTTTTTTTCATCATTCTAATACTAAGATTTATTAAGGAGTTAAGTTTCGGAAAAGAAGGAATTGCTGCTACGTTCTTACTCTCAGAAATAGGACGTGTCTGATTGCTTGAAAAACGTGTCTATTCTTGGTCTCATTCTCAGTTTTACGTCATCAATAAATCGGTGACGTCAGAAGCAATGTACATAGAGAACATAGTTCAGACACGTCCATAGAAACACTAGAGGTAGGCCAAGAAATATGCCATAGTGATAACTTAATGCATGCAGTGAATACGCTTTACTGACAGTTACCTTCGAAAGTAATGATAGCTTATTACACGACGGATTATCTTTAAGGGCACTTTATACTATATAGGCAGTTAATCGAAGTTTTACAAAACTCGATTACCTAATCATTTCAATGTTTGCACGCTCGTGATTACTTTGCCCTACTACGACACGAATATATCATTGTCTTCTCCACACTCCTGCTTAGCGAATGCCTTAAAATATTAGTTTGAGCTATGTCCATTCAACGCACTTGGTCGAAAGTTAGCCTCACACCACTGTTGCTGGCAGGTAAGAACTAAATTTCATTCTGATTTGAGATTCTTTAAAAAAATTAACTTATTTTGTGCTTTTATGTTAAAATTAATTCCCCCTATATTCCTATAGTTTCCCTAGTAGCCATCGGTACCGAACGGGTTTTGTAGTTAGGCTAGGTTAGGGGGTGGGGGGTGGTTGTCTATGCGCTTTAAAACTGAGCAGAAAGTTCTGTAATAAATTATATGCATTAGTTATGCCCTTCACTTTGCAATCCGTTTTTAAAAGTGAATAGGGTAGACACAAACAAAAATATGAAATTAATTAATTTAAAGTTATTGAGAATATAGAGATGTAACGCAATATGCACTATATAAAATATTATATTGTTGAACAATATCCTTCAAAGGTTATAATAAAAAGTCAATAGCAAGTTTATACTATCAGTTTGCCACTTTCTAGGACTATTGCTTGGTTCCTCCGAGGTGAAGTCCCATAGTATAGATGCCATTGATACCAAGATTGGGTGTAGACTACTAACAGGACAGAGCTGCGATCCCGAGAACCTCAGATTCCTGCTTTTCAACAGGTGGGCGTGTCTTAGCATAATATTATAATAGCATACAAATAGCATAATAGCACTATAATGATGTGCAACTACCTTCAACTACAAACATTTACTTTTTTAATACGATCTTATAGGATAATAAATGTTACCATATACGGTACATAAATCTTGTTAGTTGTACTTTTTTAATTAAACAACTATACAAATATTGGATTTTATTCTAATAAAATCTAATAAACATAACCTGATAAATAGCATGTACATATGAGAACATTATTGTTTTTAATAAAACTAATAATTAAATATTCAGTAGGTAGAAACGTAGATATAATTAGATATAATATGCATAGTAATTCACCAAACGTGTTAAATATTCGTATAAATAGTTATTTAATAAGTAATTAAATAAATAGCTTATAGTTTGTTTTATCTTTTGACAAGTAATTTTAAAAGCTACGTATATTAACTTCGGTATTATGAGGTTTTTTAACTAGTAATTTAACGGGTTTTGCTGATGTTGAACGATTTATACGAATTTTATTATTTTGATGTATTTTGCATATTGCAGTTTTTAATGTTGTGATATTATATAACAAGGGTAACATTATTAAGGGTAACAGGTACGATGCTCCTCATGCTCTTGCATTCGTCATTCTCAATTTGTAACAACACATTCAATTTGTAAATATTGAAAATGAATGCAAAAATACTGTGTGCCACATAGTTTGACCCCAATATTTCATCGTGACCTTAGTTATTTAAAAGGCGTATGAGTGGTCAACTGTGGCAGATTGTTAAACTAGACAAGGCTACGGAGGCTGAACTTCTGCGTCGGCTCGGCGCTCTGCACACACTGTCGTTGTCTTCTCCATGACTTGCAAGGCGGCCTAGGATGAGTTGGATTGTTATGTCGGATAGGATGGTGAACAGATGGTTCTTGCACCCGTACGAGAGAGCAGGCGCGTAGGAAAGGGGGGGGGGGAATGGGGGGAGTTTCCCCCCCACTTTTTACCGTGACCCCCCCCACTTCAGAATCTTAGAAATTCAGTCTCGCCGTAAATACGCACGGAAACAAATTCTGAATAACGAATTTTCAATTTTGAATTTCCCACTGTGATTCTTTTGTTTTTGTAAATGAGTAAAAAGTACATTATAATTGCCATAGGTAGCGTCGGGATGTTGTGACACGGTATTGCAGTCCGTATACTGGGGTACTGGGGTGTGTTTAACGAAGACTTGTTTGTGGCTGGTTAGTTTAAGTTATGACTTGACACTGACAGTGGAAGGAAGGAGAACCTCAGAATAATGAAGAAAATACCTTCAGCTCTTTTGAACTGGCTCAAAAGCCATGCATGGTCTATCTCTTAACTATTTCAACTTTATTTTTAGTTTTATAGTTTTTACTGTACAAAAAATACATTAATTTGGTATTGCATTCAGCCACTTATTTTTTTTTAGAACGCATCAAACACACTCTTAAAACCTAATTTTCAAAATTTTCGCCTGCGGCGCTGTTGTTGGGGGGGCGAAACCCCCCGTGTTTGGCAGCAGATTTGTTGTTCCCCCCCCCCCACTCGAAAAGGAGTTCCTACGCGCCTACGAGAGAGACAGGAAGAGAGGACTTCGTCACTGGCACATCCACGTCGAGAAGAGTATGGTCTGCTGGTCGCTGTGGTGGCTCATCCCTCGGGTTGAGGTATAGGGCGTACGTGAGGTCAGCTGTGCCAGATTGTTGAACTAGACCAGGGACGGGGGCTGAACTTCTGCGTACACGGTTCTGTCCGTATTCAGTGCGGTGTTTAAACGTTCTGTCCACCGGTTCTGCCTTGCTGTCGTAGGCGTCGTACCTGATACGCAGAGTGTGGACCCCGGGTACTACGACGTGCCCCGGACCTCAACTGCAGACTATGTGTATCCTTGGCCATGACCCTGAACACTGTACACGCGCTGTGAACCGAGCCTAGCCATCACCTGTAGAACTCAGGCTATAATCTGGCTAATTGTCGGGGAATCGTATGGGTTCAAAGAAGGTGATTAGTCGGTGTCGACTGCTCTCCTCTGTGTGAAAGTGATCGAGTGTGAGCTATGACGTTATTGTGTTCACTTCCATGTAGTTCTAAGTATATGACCAGCCTAATAGGATATCGATGTCGAGTGTCGTTATACCTACGCATCAATAATCGATTTATGAAGCTCAAACACCTGTTTTTTTTATTTATTTTTTTATTCAAAGCAATCTTAATACATAAATTCACTTTGCCCTGTGACTGCATCCTTGCAAAGCGTAGCAAAATTTTATTTTCAACTATTGTTTTAAATGTAAAAGTTTGTGCAAATTTATTTTGCCAAGCTTTGCAAGGATGCAGTCACACGGTAAAGTGAATTAATGAATTAAGATTGCGAAAATGTAAGAGGGTACATATTATTAAGCTTGGCATTTCTTTTAGATAGGTCTCATTGCTGCTTCATTCTGCTTCTTTATTGCTTTTGATTGTGTAAGGTTGGTCTGTTTCTTTACAAGTTTTTTGTTATATGTGGGATCTCATTACTTTTTCAAGTTCTATTACAAAATTATTTGTTAAAATATAATATAATTTTATCAGATTCGATTTAATTGATATGGTATTACCAATTAACAATAGAATTTAAAATATTAAGTGGTCCAAAACTTGTTTTTTGTAAACAATGTAGGTGATCATTGTCAAGTAACTATAGTAACTTGTTGATTGTAACTTGTTGATTATATTCTTATAAAAGGCTAATATAATTAAACCTTTATTTGGAAGCCTTCCAGCAAACTTTTTCAACTTTTTCTTTCAAAAGACACTATATCAATATAACCTTAATGCAATCCTGTCCTCTGTCTTAATGAATGTTGCAGCCCCACCCGTTTGGTCAGAATCGCGGGCCGATTCAAACTGACGAATTAGACCGTAGTCGTAGTAGTATAGCAGTAGCAGTAGTACCAGTAGCTAAACACCAAAAAGGAATGCTCTTACCCCAAACCAATTTGGCATGTGTTGTCAGGTACCTAAATGCCCTCGATTTTGATAGTTTTCAAGTTCACATCACGTTTCATGACGGCTGGGTAACACCTCGAAATCACCCCAACTCTGCTTGCTGTATAAGGTGCCCGAGTGTGTAGCGCGCCACGGCTTGGCTGCGGCGCCCTAACGGGCACCAACGTTACGTTACAGTTAAAATTACTATTTGCAAATTCTATTTGCAGTATTGCCCGCAGGTCTGAGGCTGACAGTTGCATATGCTGAGGCTTTGAGGCTTTTGGCTTTAGTGTTGGGAATTCACTAGCATTTGGAGGCTGCTGTCTGGTTTCATTGGCTATTGGAGATCCCCAGGCATTAGTCTTGGGGGGCTGGGCTGGCTTGAACTTATTTTTATTTATTTATTTATTAATTCTTATTAGGGTCACCTTTCTGTTTCGTGTTAGGCTTGATAACTTTATCCATAGCATGCTTATAAGCATGGCAACCACGCCAGTTGGAAATGTGCTGGCCGGTTCAATTTGCACATCTGACTGCAGTGTTCCTCTCTTTACCGCAGCTCTTAGAGTCATGCTTTCGGCCACACTTGACGCATCTGGGGTCATTTACACAATTACGAGAGACATGCCCGTACCGTTGGCACCGGTAGCATTGCGCTGGACCTGTAGGTGACTTGAACTTTTCAAATGTAACTACACAGTAGCAAAGATGTGAGACTGTTGACAGTTCCTTGGCCATTTCAGGGCTTGATTTTTTTAGAAAGAGAGGAAGCTGAGCCTTGTCCCCCCTCTGGCTTCTGAGTTGTATTACTTCTTCGCATTCAATATCAAGACTTACTAAACTATTCTTTATCCATTCGGGGCTAATAGATTTGTCAAGTCCCCGGACTACAGTTTTCGTGGCCTTCTCGACCAAAGGAGTAAATGTATGGAACTGAATTTTATTTTGATTTAGGTATCTAATAACTCCCCTGAAGTCATCGGGGGTTTCAGTGATCTCACCCCTAGCGGGTTTAGCACTATGTACCCCCAAATGGAGAGAGCATCCGGAAGGCTAATCTGGTAGATTCTGGAAGTGAATATCCTGGGGTCACAGCTGATTGCACCCCTGGGCTATCCCTGTCGTGGAGTGTGAAGCCAGCAGTCTCGAGAAGGTGCGGTGCGGCGAGGTCCGATCCGATTGCAGTGTAGTATTGATCCGCGAGAAGGTGCGGGGCGGCGAGGTCGTATTGCCGACAGAGTATACTGCCACTACTACACAGCACTGATAAAAGGCTTCATGATTTCATGCTTCATGACTTCATCGGAATGGAATGAGTGAGTGATGGGAATCAATACCGATTTCGGCTTCCGTAGGCCTACCTTTATAAATAAAATAAAAAAAAAGAACAGGTGTTTGAGTTTCAGAAATTGATAATTGATTCGTAGGCGACACTCGGCTTCGATATCCTCTATTAGTAGAGGTACGTGAAAATAGCATTTTCAAGTGTCTTTTATAGCGTTTTGGGAGCACTATTTTTTTTGGCCACCTTCAAAAGCTTGTGTATGAAGATTTTTTTCATTTATTATTTGAAATTATATCATCAAGGTTGAATCAATATCAATGCATAAAAATGTGTTTAAAACAAACTATCCCTACTATGGAAAATAAAATAAAATGGGACTGGAAAACCTTAGTTTTTAAGTGAAAAAAAAAGCGCTTTGTAGCATCTATTACATAACGCTTTTTTTCACGAACCTCTATCTATTAGGCTCGACAGATACTTAGAACTACATGGAATTGAACACAATAACGTCCTTTATTTCACATTCGATCACTGTCGAACAGAGAGAGAACAGTCGACAGACGACACTGACATTACCTTGTTTGCACCCATTCGATTCACCACCAATTAGCCAGATTATAGCCTTAGCCTAAGTTTTACAGGTGATGGCTAGGCTCGGTTCACAGCGCGTGTAGGGTAGGGTTTTTAGGGTCATGGCCAAGGATACGCATAGTCTACAGTTGAGGTCCGGGGCACGTCGTAGTACCCGGGGTCCACACTCTGCGTATCAGGTACGACGCCAACGACAGCAAGACAGAACCGGTGGACAGAACGTTTTTACACCGCAAATGAATACGGACAGAACCGTGTACGCAGAAGGGTTTAGCCCCTCCCTGTCTAGTTTTAACAACCTGGCACAGCTGACCTCACATACGCCCATACCTCAACCCGAGGGATCAGCCATCACAGCTACCAGCAGACCATACCTTCTCGACGTGGATGTCGCAGTGTGAAGTCCCTCTTCCTGTCTCTCTCGTACGGGTGCAAAAACCATCTGTTTAAACCCTTTCCCATCCGACTAACAATCCACAACAATCCTAGGGGCCCCCTTGCAATCATGGAGAAGACAACGACAGTGTGTGCAGAGCGCCGAGCCGACGCTGAAGTTCACCCCCGTAGCCTGGTCTAGTTCAACAACCTGGCACAGCGACCTCACATTTCGCCCTATACCTCAACCCGAGGGATCAGCCATCACAGCTACCAGCAGACCATACTCTTCTCGACGTGGATGTCGCAGTGTGAAGGCCTCTCTTCCTGTCTCTCTCGTACGGGTGCAAGAACCAACTGTTACCATCCTATCCGGCATAAACAATCCAAAAACATCCTAGGCCGCCTTGCAAGTCATGGGGAGAAGACAACGACAGTGTGTGCAGAGCGCCGAGCCGACGCAGAAGTTCAGCCCCGTAGCCTGGTCTAGTTCAACAACCTGGCACAGCTGACCTCACATACGCCCTATACCTCAACCCGAGGGATGACCCACCACAGCGACCAGCAGACCATACTCTTCTCGACGTGGATGTCCCAGTGTGAAGTCCTCTCTTCCTGTCTCTCTCGTACGGGTGCAAGAACCATCTGTTAACCATCCTATCCCGGGATAACAATCCAACACATCTAGGCGCCTTGCAAGTCATGGAGAAGACAACGACCCGTGTGTTGCAGAGCGCCGAGCCGACCTGAAGTTCGCCCCCCTAGCTGGTCTAGTTCAACAACCTGGCACAGCTGACCTCACATACGCACTATACCTGAACCGAGGGATCAGCCATCACAGCTACCAGCAGACCATACTCTTCTCGACGTGGATGTCCCAGTGTGAAGTCCTCTCTTCCTGTCTCTCTCGTACGGGTGCAAGAACCATCTGTTCACCATCCTATCCGACATAACAATCCAACTCATCCTAGGCCGCCTTGCAAGTCATGGAGAAGACAACGACAGTGTGTGCAGAGCGCCGAGCCGACGCAGAAGTTCAGCCCCCGTCCCTGGTCTAGTTCAACAACCTGGCACAGCTGACCTCACATACGCCCTATACCTCAACCCGAGGGATGAGCCACTTCAGCGACCAGCAGACCATACTCTTCTCGACGTGGATGTGCAAGTGACGAAGTCCTCTCTTCCTGTCTCTCTCGTACGGGTGCAAGAACCATCTGTTCACCATCCTATCCGACATAACAATCCAACTCATCCTAGGCCGCCTTGCAAGTCATGGAGAAGACAACGACAGTGTGTGCAGAGCGCCGAGCCGACGCAGAAGTTCAGCCCCCGTAGCCTGGTCTAGTTCAACAACCTGGCACAGCTGACCTCACATACGCCCTATACCTCAACCCGAGGGATGAGCCATTCACAGCTACCAGCAGACCATACTCCCTTTTCGACGGGATGTCGCAGTGTGAAGTCCTCTCTTTTCCCGTCTCTCTCGTACGGGTGCAAGAACCATCGTTAACCATACTATCCGAATAACAATCCAACACATCCTAGGCCGCCTTGCAAGTCATGGAGAAACAACGACAGTGTGTGCAGAGCGCCGAAACCGACGCTGAAGTTCAGCCCCCGTTCCTGGTTTTAGTTCAACAACCTGGCACAGCTGACCTCACATACGCCCTATACCTCAACCCGAGGGATCAGCCATCACAGCTACCAGCAGACCATACTCTTCTCGACGTGGATGTCGCAGTGTGAAGTCCTCTCTTCCTGTCTCTCTCGTACGGGGTGCAAGAACCATCTGTTAACCAACCTATCCGACATAAAAAATCCAAAAACACCTAGGGCCCCCTTGCAAGTCATGGAGAAGACAACGGGGCAGTGTGTGCAGAGCGCCGAGCGACGCTGAAGTTCAGCCCCCGTTTGCCTGGTCTAGTTCAAAAAAACCTGGCACAGCTGACCTCCATACGCCCTATACCCTCAACCCGAGGGATCAGCCATCACAGCTACCAGCAGACCATACTTTCTCGACGTGGATGTCGCAGTGTGAAGTCCTCTCTTCCTGTCTCCCTCTCGTACGGGTGCAAGACCATCTGTTCACCATCCTATCCGACATAACAATCCAACTCATCCTAGGCCGCCTTGCAAGTCATGGAGAAGACAACGACAGTGTGTGCAGAGCGCCGAGCCGACGCAGAAGTTCAGCCCCCGTAGCCTGGTCTAGTTCAACAACCTGGCACAGCTGACCTCACATACGCCCTATACCTCAACCCGAGGGATGAGCCACCACAGCGACCAGCAGACCATACTCTTCTCGACGTGGATGTCGCAAGTGTGAAGTCCTCTCTCCTGTCTCTCTCGTACGGGTGCAAGAACCAACTGTTTACCATCCTATCCGCATAACAATCCAACACATCCTAGGCCCCCTTGCAAGTCATGGAGAAGACAGCGACAGTGTGTGCAGGGGCGCCGAGCCGACCGCAGAAGTTCAGCCCCATAGCCTGGTCTAGTTCAACAACTGGCACAGCTGACTCACATACGCCCTTTTACCTCAAACCCCAGGGATGGGCCCACCACAGAGACCAGCAGACCATACTCTTCTCGACGTGGATGTCGCAGTGTGAAGTCCTCTCTTCCCGTCTCTCTCGTACGGGGCAAGAACCATCTGTTAACCATCCTATCCGGCAAAAACAATCCAACAAAATCCTAGGCCGCCTTGCAAGTCATGGAGAAGACAAACGGGCAGTGTGTGCAGAGCGCCGAGCCGACGCTGAAGTTCAGGCCCCCCTAGCCTGGTCTAGTTCAACAGCCTGGCACAGCTGACCTCACATACGCACTATACCTGAAACCCGAGGGATCAGCCATCAAAAGCTACCAGCAGACCATACTCTTCTCGACGGGGATGTCGCAGTGTGAAGTCCTCTCTTCCTGTCTCTCTCGTACGGGTGCAAGAACCAAAAATGTTTACCAATCCTATCCCGGCATAACAATCCAACTAATCCTAGGCCGCCTTGCAAGTCATGGAGAAGACAACGCCAGTGTGTGCAGAGCGCCGAGCCGACGCAGAAGTTCAGCCCCCGTCCCTGGTTCTAGTTCAACAACCTGGCACAGCTGACCTCACATACGCCCTATACCTCAACCCGAGGGATGAGCCTCTTCAGCGACCAGCAGACCATACTCTTCTCGACGTGGATATTCCAGTGACGAAGTCCTCTCTTCCTGTCCCTCTCGTACGGGTGCAACCATCTGTTCACCATCCTATCCGACATAACAATCCAACTCATCCTAGGCCGCCTTGCAAGTCATGGAGAAGACAACGACAGTGTGTGCAGAGCGCCGAGCCGACGCAGAAGTTCAGCCCCCGTAGCCTGGTCTAGTTCAACAACCTGCCACAGCTGACCTCACATACGCCCTATACCTCAACCCGAGGAATAAGCCACCTCAGCAACCAGCAGACCATACTCTTCTCGACGTGGATATTCCAGTGACGAAGTCCTCCCTTCCTGTCTCTCTCGTACGGGTGCAAGAACCATCTGTTAACCATACTATCCGACATAACAATCCAACTCATCCTAGGCCGCCTTGCAAGTCATGGAGAAGACAACGACAGTGTGTGCAGAGCGCCGAGCCGACGCAGAAGTTCAGCCCCCGTCCCTGGTCTAGTTCAACAGTCTGGCACAGCTGACCTCACATACGCCCTATACCTCAACCCGAGGGATGAGCCACCACAGAGACCAGCAGACCACTACTTTCCGACGTGGATGTCGCAGTGTGAAGTCTCTCTTCCTGTCTCTCTCGTACGGGTGCAAGAACCATCTGTTCACCATCCTATCCGACATAACAATCCAACTCATCCTAGGCCGCCTTGCAAGTCATGGAGAAGACAACGACAGTGTGTGCAGAGCGCCGAGCCGACGCAGAAGTTCAGCCCCCGTAGCCTGGTCTAGTTCAACAACCTGGCACAGCTGACCTCACATACGCCCTATACCTCAACCCGAGGGATGAGCCACCACAGCGACCAGCAGACCATACTCTTCTCGACGTGGATGTCCCAGTGTGAAGTCCTCTCTTCCTGTCTCTCTCGTACGGGTGCAAGAACCATCTGTTCACCATCCTATCCGACATAACAATCCAACTCATCCTAGGCCACCATGCAAGTCATGGAGAAGGGCAGCGACAGTGTGTGCAGAGCGCCGAGCCGACGCAGAAGTTCAGCCCATAGCCTGGCTAGTTCAACAACCTGGCACAGCTGACCTCACGTACGCCCTATACCTCAACCCGAGGGATGACCCACCACAGAGACCAGCAGACCATACTCTTCTCGACGTGGATGTCCCAGTGTGAAGTCCTCTCTTTCCCGTCTCTCTCGTACGGGTGCAAGAACCATCTGTTAACCATCCTATCCCGGCATAACAACCAAAAAAAATCCTAGGCCGCCTTGAAAGGCATGGAGAAGACAACGACAGTGTGTGCAGAGCGCCGAGCCGACGCAGAAGTTCAAAACCCCCGTCCCTGGTCTAGTTTAACAACCTGGCACAGCTGACCTCACATACGCCCTTACCTCACCCGAGGGATCAGCCATCACAGCTATTTGCAGGGCCATACTCTTCTCGACGTGGATGTCCCCGGTGAAGTCCTCTCTTCCTGTCTCTCTCGTACGGGTGCAAGAACCAACTGTTTACCATCCTATCCGGCATAAAAAATCCAACACATCCTAGGCCGCCTTGCAAGTCATGGAGAAGACAGCGACAGTGTGTGCAGAGCGCCGAGCCGACGCAGAAGTTTAGCCCCCTAGCCTGGTCTAGGTTCACAACCTGGCACAGCTGACCTCACATACGCCCTTTTAAACCCCAACCCGAGGGATGACCCACCACAGAGACCAGCAGACCATACTCTTCTCGACGTGGATTGTCGCCAGTGTGAAGTCCTCTCTTCCCGTCTCTCTCGTACGGGTGCAAGAACCATCTGTTAACCATCACTATCCGCCATAACAATCCAACACATCCTAGGCCGCCTTTTCAAGTCATGGAGAAGACAGCGAAGTGTGTGCAGAGCGCCGAGCCGAGCAGAAGTTCAAACCCCCGTCCCTGGTCTAGTTCAACAACCCGGCACAGCTGACCTCACATACGCCCTATACCTCAACCCGAGGGATGAGCCACCACAGCGACCAGCAGACCATACTCTTCTCGACGTGGATGTCCCAGTGTGAAGTCCTCTCTTCCTGTCTCTCTCGTACGGGTGCAAGAACCATCTGTTCACCATCCTATCCGACATAACAATCCAACTCATCCTAGGCCGCCTTGCAAGTCATGGAGAAGACAACGACAGTGTGTGCAGAGCGCCGAGCCGACGCAGAAGTTCAGCCCCCGTAGCCTGGTCTAGTTCAACAACCTGGCACAGCTGACCTCACATGAGCCCTATACCTCAACCCGAGGGATCAGCCTCCTCAGAGACCAGCAGACCATACTCTTCTCGACGTGGATGTGCCAGTGACGAAGTCCTCTCTTCCTGTCTCTCTGTACGGGTGCAGAACCAACTGTAACATCCTATCCGACATAACAATCCAACACATCCTAGGCCGCCTTTCAAGTCATGGAGAAGACAAAGACAGTGTGTTTCAGAGCGCCGAGCCGACGCTGAAGTTCAGCCCCGTCCTGGTTAGTTCAACAACCGGCAAAAGCTGACCTCACATACGCCCTATACCTCAACCCGAGGAATAAGCCACCACAGAGACCAGCAGACCATACTCTTCTCGACGTGGATGTCCCAGTGACGAAGTCCTGTCTTCCTGTCTCTCTCGTACGGGTGCAACCATCTGTTTACCATCCTATCCGACATAACAATCCAACTCATCCTAGGCCGCCTTGCAAGTCATGGAGAAGACAACGACAGTGTGTGCAGAGCGCCGAGCCGACGCTGAAAATTCAGCCCCCCTCCCTGGTCTAGTTCAACAACCTGGCACAGCTGACCTCACATACAACCTATACCTCAACCCGAGGGATCAGCCATCACAAACTACCAGCAGACCATACTCTTTCGACGTGGATGTCGCAGTGTGAAGTCCTCTCTTCCTGTCTCTCTCGTACGGGTGCAAGAACCATCTGTTAACCATCCCATCGACATAACAATCCAACACATCCTAGGGCCGCCTTGCAAGTCAGGAGAAGACAACGACAGTGTGTGCAGAGCGGCCCGGCCGACGCAGAAGTTCAGCCCATAGCCTGGTCTAGTTCAACAAAACCCGGGACAGCTGACCTCAATACGCCCTATACCCCAACCCGAGGGGAGACCCACCCCAGAGACCAGCAGACCATTTCTCTTCTCGACGTGGATGTCCCAGTGTGAAGTCCTGTCTTCCTGTCTCTCTCGTACGGGTGCAAGAAACCAACTGTTTACCATCCTATCCGGCATAACAATCCAACACATCCTAGGCCGCCATGCAAGTCATGGAGAAGACAGCGACAGTGTGTGCAAAAGCGCCGAGCCGACGCAGAAGTTCAGCCCCATAGCCTGGTCTAGTTCAACAACCTGGCACAGCTGACCTCACATACGCCCTATACCTCAACCCGAGGGATGACCCACACACAGAGACCAGCAGACCATACTCTTCTCGACGTGGAGTCGCAGTGTGAATCCTTCTTCCTGTCTCTCTCGTACGGGGCAAGAACCATCTGTTAACCACCTAATCGGCATAAACAATCCAACACAAACCTAGGCCGCCTTGCAAGTCATGGAGAAAACAGCGACAGTGTGTGCAGAAACGCCGAGCCGACGCAGAAGTTTTAACCCCCCTCCCTGGTTTTAGTTTAACAACCTGGCCACAGCTGACCCCACATACGCCCTATAACCTCAACCCGAGGGATCAGCCATCACAGCTATTAGCAGACCATACTCTTCTCGACGTGGATGTCCCAGTGTGAAGTCCTCTCTTCCTGTCTCTCTCGTACGGGTGCAAGAACCAACTGTTTACCATCCTATCCGGCATAACAATCCAACAAAACATCCTAGGGCCCCCTTGCAAGTCATGGAGAAAAAACAGCGACAGTGTGTGCAGAGCGCCGAGCCGACGCAGAAGGGTTTAGCCCCCTAGCCTGGCTAGTTCAACAACCTGGCACAGCTGGGCCTCACATACGCCCTATACCTCAACCCGAGGGGTGACCCACCACAGAGACCAGCAGACCATACTCTTCTCGACGTGGATGTCGCAGTGTGAAAATCCTCTCTTCCTGTCTCTCTCGTACGGGTGCAAGAACCATCTGTTAACCATCCTATCCGACATAACAATCCAACTCATCCTAGGCCGCCTTGCAAGTCATGGAGAAGACAACGACAGTGTGTGCAGAGCGCCGAGCCGACGCAGAAGTTCAGCCCCCGTCCCTGCTCTAGTTCAACAACTGGCACAGCTGACCTCACATACGCCCTATACCTCAACCCGAGGGATGACCCACCACAGCGACCAGCAGACCATACTCTTCTCGACGTGGATGTCCCAGTGTGAAGTCCTCTCTTCCTGTCTCTCTCGTACGGGTGCAAGAACCATCTGTTCACCATCCTATCCGACATAACAATCCAACACATCCTAGGCCGCCTTGCAAGTCATGGAGGGAAGACAACGTCAGTGTGTGCAGAGCGCCGAGCCGACGCAGAAGTTCAGCCCCGTAGCCTGGTCTAGTTCAACAACCTGGCACAGCTGACCCCACATACGCCCTTTACCTCAACCCGAGGGATCAGCCATCACAGTACCAGCAGACCATACTCTTCTCGACGTGGGGGTGTCGCAGTGTGAAGTCCTCTTTCCTGTCTCTCTCGTACGGGTGCAAGAACCAACGTGAACCATCCTATCCGACATAACAATCAAAAACATCTAGGCGCCTTGCAAGTCTGGGAAGACACGACCCGTGTGCAGAGCGCCAGCCGACGCTGAAGTTCCCCCCGTCCTGTCTAGTTCAACAACCTGGCACAGCTGACCTCACATACGCCCTATACCTCAACCGGGATGAGCCACACAGAGACAGCGACCATACTCTTCTCGACGTGGGGTCCCATGACGAGTCCTCCTTCCCGTCTCTCTCGACGGGTGCAAGAACCAACTGTTACCATCCTATCGACTAACAATCCAACACATCCTGGCCCCCTGCAAGTCATGGAGAAGACAACGTCATTTGGGGCAGAGCGCCAGCGACGCTGAGTTCACCCCGTCCCGGTCTAGTTTAACAAACCCGCACAGCGACCTCACATAGCCCTATACCTCAACCCGAGGGATCAGCCATCACAGCTACCAGGGCAACTCTTCCGACGTGGAGTCGGTGTGAAGTCCTCTCTTCCTGTCTCTCTCGTACGGGTGCAAGAACATCTGTTAACCCTCCTATCCGACATAACAATCCAACACATCCTAGGGCCCCCTTGCAAGTCATGGAGAAGACAAAAGACAGTGTGTGCAGAGCGCCGAGCCGACGCGAAATTCAGCCCCATAGCCTGGTCTAGTTCAACAACCTGGCTCAGCTGACCTCACATACGCCCTATACCTCAACCCGAGGGATGACCCACCACAGCGACCAGCAGACCATACTCTTCTCGACATGGATGTCCCAGTGTAAAGTCCTCTCTTTCTGTCTCTCTCGTACGGGTGCAAGAACCATCTGTTCACCATCCTATCCGACATAACAATCCAACTCATCCTAGGCCGCCTTGCAAGTCATGGAGAAGACAACGACAGTGTGTGCAGAGCGCCGAGCCGACGCAGAAGTTCAGCCCCCGTAGCCTGGTCTAGTTCAACAACCTGGCACAGCTGACCTCACATACGCCCTATACCTCAACCCGAGGGATGAGCCACCACAGCGACCAGCAGACCATACTCTTCTCGACGTGGATGTCCCAGTGTGAAGTCCTCTCTTCCTGTCTCTCTCGTACGGGTGCAAGAACCATCTGTTCACCATCCTATCCGACATAACAATCCAACTCATCCTAGGCCGCCTTGCAAGTCATGGAGAAGACAACGACAGTGTGTACAGAGCGCCGAGCCGACGCACGAATTTTAGCCCCCGTACCTGGTCTAGTTCAACAACCTGGCACAGCTGACCTCACATACGCCCTATACCTCAACCCCAGGGATCACCAATCACAGCTACCAGCAGACCATACTTTCTCGACGTGGATGTCGCAGTGTGAAGTCCTGTCTTCCTGTCTCTCTCGTACGGGTGCAAGAACCATCTGTTAAACCCTCTTATCCGACATAACAATCCAACACATCCTAGGCCGCCTTGCAAGTTCATGGAGAAGACAACGACAGTGTGTGCAGAGCGCCGAGCCGACGCAGAAGTTCAGCCCCCGTAGCCTGGTCTAGTTCAACAACCTGGCACAGCTGACCTCACATACGCCCTATACCTCAACCCGAGGGATGAGCCACCACAGCGACCAGCAGACCATACTCTTCTCGACGTGGATGTCCCAGTGTGAAGTCCTCTCTTCCTGTCTCTCTCGTACGGGTGCAAGAACCATCTGTTCACCATCTGTTCATCAATATGTTCTAGCTTACGTGATTGTGTACTGGTTTATGCGTCGAGGTTCAAGTTTATTAACAGTATCATCATTGTGACACCGATGGAAACTTTTAAATGGAGGAAAACGTGCTATTGTGGAGCGACGTTTTCAGTCATTGTCGCTGATGAGGTTAGCAAGGGAAAAGTATACGGACTTGTTTCAGAATTCAGATAATATACAGTTGAACGGTATATAATAATATTAATTTTATTATATATATATCTCAGGAACGTTGATGAAGAACCTTTTTATTGGTACCCAAACTCAGTTGCAATTTATTAGCCTTAAATAATCATTGCGGAAAAATAAGCATTGAAAGCTTTTTTTAAAATTAAAAATCCAAATTATAAGTAAACTTATTCCGATTCGTGATATTCGCAACATTTTTTAAGATTAAAAAATTAACCTGAGTCTATCAACATGTTGATTTAAATGTTGGAAACCAGTAGGAAATTGTATTTAAAAAAGTCGAGTTAGTTTAA
Organism: Sweltsa coloradensis; assembly: GCA_024449915.1. Classification (NCBI taxonomy): domain Eukaryota; kingdom Metazoa; phylum Arthropoda; class Insecta; order Plecoptera; family Chloroperlidae; genus Sweltsa; species Sweltsa coloradensis. The sequence goes on from JAMZAV010008478.1 coordinate 26,660, forward strand.
ATAAGTTCACAAAGTCACAAATAAAGCGTAAATTAAGGATATTTTATAAATTTGCTGTACGTAATCTAATAATTAATAAAAGAATATGCGTATTGGATTCCAAAAATTTATTTTCTTATTAACGTGCAATTAATGTTATTAACTGTTATAATATTGTAATAATACGGATGTGGTTACTGATTGTGAATGTACCATAACTGAATAGACCTATACACCTATTCGCGATACCAAATGCTACTCTGCAAGCTTCTGCCATGTTTAATACTCGTTCTACATTTGAAAATATAATGAAAAAATTATATAAGTCCAGTTTTCTAGTAGTAGTGTATTCTAGTAGTGTAGTAGTGACTTGGCAAGAATTTTACAGTGGACCGAGTCCAACTGGAACTAGAGTAGTATTTTGGACTTGGCCCACTTCTATTCTCATGGGCTCAATTGTAAATCAGTTTCTCTCGCTGAAGACGATTTAACAACAAGAAGACGAGAAATTGTAACTTATTCACCTACTATTCGGATCGAAACCCAAGAACTTACAGAAAAATTAGTCACCTTTCATCCAGATCTTGACATAAACCATACAATCGTTCAATGTTAAAAGTTTTCTTAAAATGTTATTGGCATTTCATAACTTTGTGCACACCTCAGTTTTCCATTTGTACTCGTTTTGTATCACGTTCTCAGTAGACCTACTTGGTGTTTTTTTTTTGTCATATAATGTTTTTGGTATAGTATTTAATTAATTGTATATTATAATGCCTACATTACACTTGTGGTTGCTCTGTCGTTGTTGGCCATAATAAAATAAAATTAAAATAAACAACCCTCACGTATGTATTACGAATGCGAATAACTTGGTTGTTTAGTTTTGGCCATACCGATGGAGAGAAGCTAAGTGTCAACGAGCCCAGACCTGGACCGGGTTTCGAACCCAGTCACCCGCTCAAAGTGATCGCTCACGGGTTCGAAGGAGGTATCGACGCGTTCAACCCAATGCACCTGATCAAAGACGGTAGGTTAGCTTGAAAGTGAAGGGAAACTGAGAACACAGAATAGTTTGTTATTGAGCAAATATTTTTACAATTTTGTCTAAATCAAATATCAAATCTAATATCCCTTAATTGCATTCTTAAGTTTACAATTTACATTGCAGTATAATGAGTATATTAGTTAAATTATCTAATAAAGTATAATAACTTGTACGTTGAAGTTAAATTAAAAGGTTATGCGAAATTTGTACAGTGTAAACTTGTTTTTTTGCTGTCATAAGCAGAAGCTTGAGCGATCGGCAACAAAACATGCGTCTAAACCTATTTTGTTTACAAGTAGGAAATTAATATTTTAGTATGGTTTCAGTTTGTGAGACATATATTTGATTTTATGTCTATATCTAGGACCATGTACAATGCTAAATCTGTTTCTCAATACTATGAAATAATTATTTACTACTAGGAAAACGCCTAAGTCGTTGTTAAACGAGTGAGTGACCTATATGTATAGTATCTGGTATCATTCCCCATACTGGGCTAGATCGAGCCTTAGGTATATGGGAGAAAAGGCGATGTTCCCGGGTACTCAACACATGGCTCACTCACTCGTTTAACAACGACTTTGGCGTTTCCCTAGTTATTTAAATTGAACATTTAAAATGCGAATCATGTTCAAAACGTATTAGCGTGAACATTACCAAATTTCCAAGATAAAACAAAATCACCTAAGTTTTATTACCCATTTAACACCTCTCAAAAATAATATGT
>JAMZAV010008479.1:0-28462 GCA_024449915.1 Sweltsa coloradensis
TTGGAAAATGACTGTTTAAACTGAATGGTAACAGGGGGTTGCCTTGTGCTCCGCTCATTGATAATAGATTTTTGTGTGGTATCTGTACCCACGTTCATTCAGAAAAAGCCTTTACAGCATACATGTAACAATTAAGGTGGGCGTTAGTGGGGATATAGGATGAGTGGTCTGCTCAACCAACCCTCTCAGAGTAGACAGTCACAAGCCCAAAACAAAAGTATATTGTAAATAGGATTCGAATTAAGAAGCTTACGGTGTTAACCAAACAAATGTTTTTAGCCTACATATTTTAGCCTTCCATGTGACATTCCATCATTCCTTTCATCAGAAATGCGTGTAATATTTCCTAGACTGATAACCAAAATACTAGTTAGCATACCACTTTTAGTACTGCTTGAACGAAGCTCTCAACAAGGGTTACGTGCATACAAACTTTTTCTTCGTTTTTATTTTGAGCATTTTTGCATAGCTTTTTTTTTAAATGTTTGATATATGTGTAATTGAAATAGCTCTTTTTGCTATAAAAATTAATAGTTAAAAAATAAACATACGTCAATATATAATTTTGATAATAATCACAGTGGTTAAAGAGTAATTAGCACTAAAGGAATTGTATTTAAACGCAGAGATAGTTTGCAAGGTCTCTTTACCTTATCCATCACACTAGAAACATGGAGTGATGCTAAAGTTGGTGTTGCCGAGTATTATTATTTCGGTTTTGTGATTTGAACAGAGTCTGGCAGAGTCTGGTAGCCCGCTAGCGGTCAGGTAAATGGACGCCCATCGCTCCCGGTGTTCGGTTGGTAATAATAGGATGCTAAACCCCAAGCGGTATAATCGAATGCAGTTTTTGGGTTATGTGGTCAACCGAATGGGAGATGTGTGCTCCTGTGGCAAACAGTGAGGAACGTTTATAACACTGATGCATGAGACAAAGAACGTTACTGTGTAGACCGTTACTAGTTAAGATGGGGTTCGTTGATTATTAAAATTCATGTGTTTCTTCTTTTTCAAGACGATGGGGTGAAGGAAATATATTAAAAACAATGTATTAATTTGACGGAGATTGAGTACACGTTCCTTCGAACATGCTTGTATTTCAGTAGTTCACGGTTGGAATTGGGCCCTATATATTTTTCATAAAATGATATGAACTTCTTCACGAGTATGTCACTAGACAACTGATAAGACAATTGCATAGTACGGGCACAGTTGAGTAATGTAATTACCCTACTTACCCTTACTGCTTTACAATTCATTAATGCTCTCTTCTCTCCTTCTGCACGACGGGATAAAGTGCTGCATTTATTATTCGTCATTTACATTCGGTTTAATTTAACCTTAAAATGCAGGTTTTATGAGGTTCCTACTCTTAAGCAAGTCTCCTGTTGTCTGAATTAAATTACACGTGGAGCAGAATATACTAATATCATAGACGTCATAAAATGCAATCGTTTCCGCCATGCACAGTGCTTTGCTCTCTCTTCACAACTAGCGCCATGAGCCGGAACCTGAGCTGAAAAGAGCATGGTCTTAAACAAATAATGTATGTTTTCATTGGGATTTTGGCCACTCGAGCATCTAGGACCCATGGAACCCGCACTAAAACACCGAGTCGTTTTACGATGGCGAGGTTTAAGATTCAGGTTAGTTTTTAGGTTCGCGCAAATGTTTCTGACATGATTAACGGATACTAATTAAGACACTAACTAGCCGTAATTGCCTTCGAGCCCATTTGCATTTGGCCCTCCTTGTTCAATGAAATTGTAATTATTTGTATTTGGAACCGGATCTCATTAAGATTGTACCCGCGGTCAAGAATAGTGGGGATTGTATTGTAATCACGCAACTTTCTTGACTGGTGACTAAACGCATGCGGCTGTGTGGGGGGGGGGGAGGGGGGTAAGCCGGGGCGTTGGCTTTCTACAACTCACAAAAAACAACGAAAGCACGCTCAACTTTACAAATGGCTTAAGTGCTAATTCCGCTATAAAGTTTGGTTTACCTTCCACTCAACGGGGTGATAAGTTTGAAAAACATGTGGAAATAAGCACAGTTTTTTTTCTGACGGTAGAGTGAGTTTGGTGGGGTGAGTTGTATTGAACATAAAGGGGTGTGCCTCGGACATATTTTGTCGTCCCCTCCATGACGCCGAAACAATGAGCACGCCGAAAACATGTTCTTAAAACAAGTGTATTAAAGTACTGACTTGAAACTTCAGCAATTATACTTATATTTTGTTGAATCATTGTATGATCTTTTGAACTCTTACCCGGATTCGGAATAATATAATGACGAGAAAAAATTAAACATGAACCATGCAACTAACGTAGAAAACGTTATTCTTGAAATACATTTTCAAATTTTTAACCATTATTATGAACTATGCCTAAATAAACGAAAAAACTTATAATGAGAATGCCGATAAGCAGTTGTCGATTGAAAGCAAAACGCGATGGTTAGATCTTTTAATAAACATCCTCCTTTGTTAATCAATTTTTATATCTCAATTGGGTAGGCTTTAACTAAATAAATACAAATATGTAAATTGTGTAACTTTTCAACGTCCAATTGCTTACTGACATACATTGGAGAAATATTTAATACAACAAATTGCCACGTGTTAATGTAATTGACAGAATATCCACCTGTACATAAATGTGATTTTATAAAGATGTTTCTAAAAAGAAAAGGTAAATTTTTATTTACTAATGAGTTAGTAAAGAGTTTTGAAAAATTTCATTTGAATTAAATCGTATATAGAGGGTGACATATAACATTTAAACCGTGTTTAGCCCTGTTACGAAGTCAGTGCGCGCAATATATCGCGTGCTGATTGTTTCGTCAAGGGCCTGCTTCAAAGACCAAACACGCAGAAAGCCAAATTGAAACCGCCTATAATTGTACTGGGACGTTCAGCCATGATGCGTTGCCTGATAACTTGGATAAGTTAATCCTTCAGAGCTTTTCTTGAAGGTCTGTTGTCAACGCTTCCTTCGCATCAAATTACTAAAGGGCACGTGCTCCGACGTGTACAGGCTTGATCTTCATCTGTCATAATCCCATTAGGGTGTATAATCCCTCCTCGCGGGGGTGATTCGAGCGGCTCGACTGCCTGCCGTTAATTAACTGACTCCCTCCCCTCCCCTCCCGCCACTCTTCCGTGTTGGCGGTTATGGGAGAAGAGGAACGGGTGGCCCCACTTCATTGGCGAGGGAAATCATTGGAGCGATTAATTTCACGGTTCGAGTGACGTCACAAGTCACGTTATATCATCTGGGTCAGGATAGGTGACGCGGGAAATTTGCTACGAATGGTATTGTTAGATGAGGCGGCATTTCATGATCGAAAATCTGCAAAGGAAGCAAAAAAAAAGAAATATGAAATCGCTTGTCTCTCGTATATAAATTTTCATGTCATATAACATGAATACATTTGGAAAAAATCATTGGATTGCACTTGTTTAATGAAGAATATGAATTTAATAAAAATAAAACAGCAATCACTATGTTGTGTGCTGTTGAATGGATCCACGTGCTAACACCTTGCTGTGTAAATTCCTTGTTTGCATGGCTACCTCGAATCTACTTAGTACAAGCGTCACACCAATCAATCCCTTCTTGCCATCTCGTGACTTTAATTTCGTAATTATTTTAGCTAATCAACAACGAGGTTATTCAGTCTATAATTAATTTGTATCCACATTACGGGGTGTGTGTACATGTGTGTTATATTAGACAGACTGCACGGGTTGCTACCCTTGTGGGTTTCTCGTTGCTTGCCACATTACTGCACATCAATTGTGTGTGTGGTGTAAAAAATTGGATCGAATGAAATAATGATAAAAACTATATAACAGACATCAAAATCATGTTTCAACACGTGCATAGATGTAGGACTTTTCTTTTAGTAAGTGTTATGAAATTAAAACGTGCCCCCTCAAAATGCTACATCATACGTAAGATTATGTAGCAGATATGCTGTAAAGTAGAAGTTCTCCTTCTTCGGTAACTCATTTAGAGGAAGCACATTACTGTATTTTTTAATAATATCTCGTGTTCTGAACTTGTTGAATGGTTTACAACCGATAATAAAGAGAAATAAAGTTTTGTGTTATAAAATAAACGTGCTGTGAATCTAAATCGTCTATAGTTTTCATAGTTTTCGTGTCTGTAGTTGAAAAAATGAACACTATACTGTTATTGATATATACTGCATTCCTTCTCTTTTTTCGTTTAGTGTACAATTGACAACGGGAACTCCACATGTAAACCACAAACCTATAGTTTCCTCTCACATTTAAATTGCCGGACATAAACGTAATTTTATTGGTCGAAATTGTTGGGTCAAGTCTAATACGGAGGCGTGCTTTACAAGAATGGTTTCCTGCGATTTCTTGGAAGTAGACATTTCCACAGTACATTATTCAATGGGCGTCATTTTCCATCGATTGCGGCTGGAAAGTTATTTTCCAACTAGTAAACTAGAAACAGTCTTCTCGACGCCAAATGACGTCGCTTAGACCAAGTGCCGACATGCTGCAAGGCTGTTGTCGTCAGCGCTAATCTAATACGAGCAATGCGCGGAATTGGGAAACATTTCATGATTGTTTAATATTGTCTATAATAATGCTAATAAAGTAAATAAAAAGAAACCGAATGTAAAAAAGGTACCCAACAAAGCGGGTTAGCTGTTTTTAAATTAAATTTAAATACAAAAATGACCCTGGGTTAAAATTAAAAAAAAAAAGGCGTGATATATAAGTTATAATTTGCGTTATTGGAAAAAAAACTTTATCAAGATGAAGCATTTTTTTTAAAAATATGAAAAAATTAAGATTTTTTACTTTGTTATTGAAGTTTTATTAGTGTCCAAAGAAGTTTATTTGGATCGTGAAAACCTTCGATTCATATATTTATAGGTACGATTTATGTTTTTGTATTGGAGGGTGTTCACCGCTCAGGAAAAATGGATCAATATATTTTGCTTAAAATTATTTTGTGTAAAAACTTTAGCAAAAAAAAAATGATTGCCGACATAAAATTTTTCTAAAAACTCCTTATAAAGGGGTTAAAAAAGAATTTAACGTACGAATATTTTGGGGTTTTTGACGGGGTGTTAATCTTTTTAGTTTCTACTACGTTTAAAAAATATGTTAACAAACCCTCAAATAGACTGATTTTAAAACTGTTTCTTCAATTCCAGTTGGTATTTAAAGCTAAAAAAATATTTGGTTAAGGATTGCAAAAATATGTTACAGTCAATTACTTTAATTGTGTAATCCTATATTTTAGCACACATCAGATAAGCAACAGGAAAATTTAAAATATAGATTACCTAATAAAAAAATTTTATAAAATAAGTTAAATTTAATTATTTATGATTTCTACAACACTTTGCAGTATAAAAAACTCGTGCTAAAGTATCGTTGAGAATTTAAAAATCAAGTTATTCTTCACATATTCAACGTTGTGGCGAAATATGTATGCAGAACTGTGAAACCCGCTCAGAGAGAATAGTTTTTATCTAACGGATTACTGTTGCTGTTCTAAAAAAGTTAAAAACACTCACGTTTATTACAGAATTTTGGCAAGTTTTTGTGTATTATATTTTCTATATAAACAAACCATTTTCTCAAGGTCTGTTTACTCAAAATGCTGAATTTACATCTTTATAGTAGCAGCATCAGTGTAAAGAAACAAAGATTACGGTGTTCGTTAATGGCTCAGTTCTGGCTACAAACAGTTCGAGTTGGTTCCGCGAGGGCCGCCACTTGTATCAACATCCTTTACTTTTGAAATCCGCAAAGAGTATCTGTTTTTGACTTTGTTTCCACCACAATCCGGTGGCCATTATTCTTTAAGGGCGATATTAGTGACTCTGCCAAACAGAACTCCAAGATAAACCTCGAACTGCGAGAGGAGACTGGTTGGTTACCCATCCGTCCAGAGTCACTCTCCTACGTCATATAATCCCATAATCCTCGACTCTTAACTTGATCAAAGAGAGTGCACTGGGCTACTACATATTGCTGATGAAAAGCGAAGTCGTACCACAAACAGAGCTGTGGACTCGCATGAGGAGGCTATTTATGAATGTATAAATTCGAAAACGAAAAGTTATAACGGTCTCGGTATATTTGGAAATACGGCAGACTTCATACGAGAGTTTTCTTTCTAATAACTTATACTCAAACAACTCGTGGATTTACAGTGAAATATCAAAATACATCAAACGAATTTCAGTTTAATCAAAATTTTATCTGCGTTATGTGTATAGAACAAATCGGTGATAATGAATTGGGTTTTGAAATACAGGAGCATGGAAGCTTGTTAGAACTTTGTTCGATGTTGAAAAGGTTAAAAACTCTCTGAACGAACTTTCAGATAATGTTAGGGATGGTTGTTGGCTGTATGTGTGGTTCAAAATAATACACACCAGTGAACTCAACGGAGAATTTAAAAAAAATGGTTCGCAAACGTTGACCATTGAAAAGTTTTGATATAAAATGTGTTTTATTTCATAATACCTTCATATTATATATGCACCTTTGTGATAGAGTTGAGCATTTGCCAATCGACTCGTTGTGTCGTACAGAGTAGATTTCACTTGTAAGACAAATATTGTTGTCTGTGATAGTTTTGCTATGCATCTAAGTGAATTATGTTCATTAATATAATCTGTTATAGTTGACCTGTGATAGCAATGTTTGTAGTTAAAAATTACCACTACTGTCCATTGTAATCACCGTTCGTGTCCTTATTTCTCACACTTTATGAAATAGACACAATATAATATCATTATAATGTGCATAGTATGGATATTTTAAAGATTGTCTCAGGTTTACGATACTTTTCGATGAGGGTCCTTTCGTCTTTTCTTTGTCCACATAGCGCGGTAGCACAGACATAGCTAAAAGAAAGATCGGAATAATTTGGTTTGTGACCCATACGACCTATTTGCTATATTTTTGCTAGTTATTGTGGGTTAAACTTCGATAAGGTAGAACGTTTATACTTCATACATTTGTCCTGTTAGGTGCGCCCAAATTTCTAATTATAAAATTATTCGTATAGCCTATGTTTTATATGCTGTACAAAGTGCCCAAAAGTAAAAATGTCATTTTAAACACCGTGTCTCTTTGTTTTTCGGTGATTTTATGACACGGTATTGGAGCTAGTCGCATGGCTGTAGAGTAGTTGGCTCGAAAGAAAATATCGCAGAGATCAGATGAAAAAAATAGTTTGAAAATTCTAAAATTTTTTATAAAGCGCCATTAACCCTCACAAAAAAGCTCTTTTTGCTTATTATATTTTAAGGATATACCCCCGATTTTTACAGCCAAATCGAAAATTAAATTTTCTTTAAAAAATTTTTTTTTTTTGGGGGTTTCATGATATTATATTGCTACCATTAGTCAAATAAGTTTTTACATTTTTAAATTTTTACTAGGTAATCTTTGAATACATGGTCTTGAGATGTGAAAGGTCACAAAAAAACTGTTAAAACTGATGTGTGGCAGTCTTTTTTGGGAAAAAAAACTGATCTCCAACAAAAATATTTTTCCCGCAGAATATTTTTCATCAATTTTAGGCCTATGATCGAAAGCTATTTCCTGATGTTTTCCCAAGGGGGGGTATAAACCTCTTCTATCGTCACCGGGGTTGGGTTTTGGTTTCAAAAAGCGGCGTTGAAATTCAGGTCAACGGGGATCCCGGCATTAAGCCCTGTGTGCGCATGGGGGCAATGATATGCCGCCACCCTACGTGGCGCTAAGGCGCCAGGGTATTCCCCAGGGCCCGTGACGCGACTACCAAACTAGAACACAATGTACTACGCTTGGGCACCGTAAAATACCCGACAGGACGTATTCGACAGACGATTGCACGAACAACAACAACGCCTTTGAATAAATAAAGGGTTACTGTGCTTGTATAAGGAAATAATTTCAAAGACATAAAGTTTTCTTGAACCAATGGTTGGCACTACCAGAACAACATGCGCGGCTATTTTGTGTTTATATATTTTAAAACAATGCGGTTGTATTTCTCAATTTCATCAATCGGGATTATATTCAAAACAATGCGGTTGTATTTCTCAATTTCATCAATCGGGATTATATTCAAAACAATGCGGTTGTATTTCTCAATTTCATCAATCGGGATTTATTCAAAAAATGCGGTTGGTTATCGCTCACTCGTCGATTGCGTCGGGCCTTCAGGGTAGGCTTAGTCGCTTTGATTTAACTGTCCCCCACTGAAAATCAGTTATATAACTGAGTGGGTAGACTCTAATCCAAATTTAATTATTTTATTTATTTATTATTTTATTTTTCTCAATTTCATCAATCGGCATTATATTCAAAACAATGCGGTTGTATTTCTCAATTTCATCAATCGGGATTATATTCAAAAGAATGCGGTTGTATTTCTCAATTTCATCAATCGGCATTATATTCAAAACAATGCGGTTGTATTTCTCAATTTCATCAATAGGGAGATGGGCACTGATAACTCTACTGTTGAGTGCCCTAACACAACACTATATATTAACTTACAAACTAATCAATCGTGTTATTGAATATATGTAAATCCAGCTGAAATGTTTTTTTTTTTAATTTTTAGATTGATTTAATATACTGCGTTTGAAATTTTGTTCCAAGTTAGGATGGATACATTTTTAATTGCCTCAATAAATAAGTTTTATTTCGATTTAATCCCTTGCTTTGCAAAAGACTAAAACATTTTTTGAAGTCTCATAACATCTTATCAAACGTGTACAACATACTACATGCAGAACCCACTTCTGACATTACAGTACGAAATTATTACAAATTTGCATTAATTTTCTTTCAAATTTCAATATTATGGTTTTACATGCCTTAAGGGTAATATTGATACTATTAAAGCACAACATAATGATAAATGGAATTGTTTTGCTATAATAATAAATAATATTATCCACAATTATTCAAGCATCTATTTGATCATTGTTATAACGTAATTTATATCATAACAAAAATACAATATATTTATTCGATAAACTATGTGCTAGTTAGATTCGCTTACACAATACTGCGGTGTTGTGTAAAGATGAACAGGGTTTACAAAATAGAACAGAACACATCCACTTAACGTCAAACCCCAGTCTTCAACCTGCTGGATGACTGCTTATACGAACTCCTCAGGGGAAGCTAATTAATCTGGTGTTCAAGGACTAAACTTGAAATACAAGACTCATCGCCAGCAAAGGACAGCTACCTCGAGCTATAGTAATTGTAAATAATTGAAGCAGTGCCTACTTAAATTAAACAGTTTACAAATAGCTTAATGTTTCTTGCAATTGGAACGAAATACTGACTGCCTGATGAAGTCGACCAATTGTTTCTTAATTTAATTTAAATTGGATTGTTCTTCTACGATAATATAGACGATAATAAACTAACAAGTCACGCAAATAAGGCTAGCTAATGACTGTTTTGCCAATTAGTAATTTGTGAGTAGATACAAAAAGTATTCACGCAATTCTTATGTAGATATGCCTACCTAACATCCTTAGCCTATAAATATATACCAGCCAGACTAAAAGCATACATTTTATGTGCAGATAAATACGAGAGCGGATGGGAATCCGTTTTGATCGGGCAGCCTGGAAGTGGGAAAGGAGTTTCAATTACGAATTTCCATAAAAACAGCGTCTTTAAACTCCAGTAATTAACAGCGAATAACTTTGAATCCTCTCTGTCTTAAATAATAGAGGAGGAAAAGGTGTAAACTGTAAAGCGAGAGAAATATAAGGAGACAAATTTCTCTATTTACTCTTCTTTAACCTTCTGTCTTTTCTTTAAGTTGGCAGCATATAGTTAACAGCATATCATACGTAAATAAATTGTGAAACTGAATGTGTAGAGACCTAAATAGTAAATGCTAATATTAATGTAATTTATGATGTTTTATTGTATTTGTGCATATCCGAGAATGTATACTGGGCATTATTAATTTTACTTCACTTATTAGACTATTTACTTTAATTATTATAGATGTTTATAAACTTTTAAAATATCACAGTAAATTTAATTTCGGTTTTGACGAACTGTCTGCGTAATAGACAACATCGTCAGGATCTTGGCACGTGGGCTTAGTTGCTACACGAATGTAGAATTATGGATATTCTTGGTGGTAAAACACATTTTTAAAGGGCTTTAAGGGACCCTGTATTTTTTCGGTGTGTTGCAGGGGGTTTCGACTTCCTTTCGACAAAACGACCAATTGAGATATCTTTAAATTTTTTTTTTTATTCTACTCATTAAAGCCCTTCCAATAAAACGTGTTTTGAGTATTTTTTCCCAAAATTTGCCCTTTTTTTTTAAAATTTAAAATTTTTTAAATTTTTGGGGGGGGGGGGGGGAATATTTTAAAAAATTTACCTTTTTTCGCGATTTTTTTTAGGGGGAACCAAGCATTTTTTGGAAAAAAATACGCAACACACGTTTAAATATCCCACCTTCAACTAGCTTTCCCTAAAAATTGGGGGAATTTTTGAAAAAAAGGGGTGCCCCGCTGTACAAGGGGAAGTACAAAGCATTTTTCCGGCGCTATTTTGGGCTTTTTTTGACCCCAGCAAGTGGGAAACCCTACGAAAACAAAGTTTTTTCACCATTTTGAGGCCAGGTCTGTAATTTTTTTAAAAATTTGTTTGATTGGCTGCAGATTTGCTCGTGAACTACTGCAGGACACCATTTGAATCATTAGCATAGATCTGCGCTATAGAATGCTATGCTTGGCGTCAATGTTATTGCACTTTACAGAAAATTGTTCGAACCGGGGGCCCCCCACATATAAATTTTAAATTATATGACAGGGACCAGTATGTTTTGGGTTCGATCCCCAGTGGGGACAATTTTGTTTTTTTTTCAAAACCCAGAAGAAACTTTTTAATACATCCAGCCCGGGGGTTATACTTTTATGCATCTCTAAAGCCCTTTAAAATTTACTGCACTTTAATTAAAAAGAAAGATAATTTTTAGGTTTTGCCTTTTGAAAGCGTTGGATGTCCCTTATGAAGTTGAGGCGGAAGTGGGGGGGGGGGGGAGGGGGTTTAGGGCCAACAAGTCCTTTTGTTTGGGTACAAAAACATAAACATCTCTAATAGGAAAAAAAAAATGGGTTGAAGCACGGGGGAAAACCCATTTTTCCATGATGATAATAAACAAAATTTCTAAATACAGTATTTTATTCGACTTTATTTGGAAATTTCAATTAACATTGTATATTTTATTAGGGTTTTTAAAAAACGTGTTCCCACCGGGGATTGAACCACGGCTGTCAAATTAAGATGAAAAAAGGCCCGTAACAAAGTGGCTTTATTGTTGGCTATTGTTTGAATTTTAAATTTTGGTAGATGAAATTATTTTTTTTTTTTTCAACCACGGAACGGGCCCTTTTTTATTTGAATTTAAGAAAATTTTAAAAAAAAAGGGGTTGAGAGATCTGCCCAGACATAGGGGTTTCCGGGGTTAAAACCCGGGTGGGGCCCCTTTTTTTAAAATTTATGTCTATAAATGGACTACCTCTAACAGCGTAAATGTCGCCAACATAAATAATATTGGGACTAAAGAAAAAGCAAAGCGCTCGATTTTAATTCCCCTTTTGGGTTCACTTGCACCCACGATGTTATAAAAAGTTCCCCTTACTCTCTCTAACTCTAACTCTTTTTGGAAGGAAACGGGAAATTTAACCTATTTATGCCGAAAAGAATTTAAAAAAAAATTTGGGTTTTTTTCCAAAAATTAAACAAAATTTAAAAATCGTTTTTTCCTCTTTTTATCTGGATAATTTTATCTGCCTATTACACTACTTATATTTAAAAGATTTATTAAATATCCCGCATAAAATCGCATACTGCTATTATTTTTTTTGAAACCAGGGGAAACAACTTTTGGGCCCGATGACAGCACCGAGTCGAAAATTCCCGTTTTCAACGGACACCAAAACTTAAATTTCGTTTCGAAAACATGCAGTGACCTTGAAAACCCGACGCAATTTGTCACATCGAGTTTATAGGAAAATTTGGGTTTTTTTTAAATTCATTTTATTTTTCGGACTCTGGGGCTAGTTATCATACTTAAAAAGTGTGGACCCCCATAAAAAAATAAGCTATAAAAAGTGTGTGGGTAGGGTGTAGGGTTAATGTTAAAAAAAACAATTGCCACATCCCGTGTTTTTTTTAGAATACGGAAATTTGTAAGACATTCGGGGTTGGTTGTAAAATTTTTGATTTGGGGGGCGATGGTTTTTTTTTATTTTTTTTTTAACCCTTTGGGCTTTATAGTAGGCGACTAGGGACGCTGTTATTTTAGTACTTTAGGGACGAATTAAAAAGTGACTACACCGGGGTTTAAACCCCGGGCCGGGACCTTACCCTGCCCGGATTGTCTTCCCAACTGGGGCTATGCAGCCCCCAAATTTTAAATCGTCAAATTCCCTTGGTCTTTTTTTGTACATTTGTAGGCAGAAACTAAAAAAAAACTAGGGGGAATACAAACATCTCTAAAACCCCTAGAGTTGGGCTATACGATTTTTAAACCTTGGCTTTCCCCACACAGCCCCACGATATTGAGGGGATATCCCATTTTGGATTTCAAAGTGAAATTAAAAACCCCGTTTATTGCAGAAAATACAGGTATATCCCCCAAAACGATATACTGCATTGGAGCTTAAGGTTATGTTCAGGGGGATTTTCATGCTTTGGGCCCTGTCCCTCCACAGCATTCCCAACAACGTTTCATCCACGTGTATAAAAAACTAATTTTTCTATTCAGGGATTTTTGCAAATCCCCTTTAAAAATACGTAAATATGTTTTTTAAAAAAACCACTTAAAATAGTAAGTCCACTATAGTTTCCCAGGTATAAAACATTACTAAGCAACTTCCACATCTCGGCCGCAATTGAGTATATTTAAACTGTATATTGAGCAAACATCACATAGTCATACACAGATAAATAGCATGTCACTGTAATCTACGTGTATTCCCACATAAAACCAAAAATAAGTCTACTCCCTTCGTAAAATATACTTGTATATTGAGCAAACATGCCTGGACATCACCGATTTTTATGGTATGGCCCATGTATATCGTACGCAAAAAATACAAAAAAACCAAAAAAAAGTCTAATCCTTTCGTAATATAAAAATTGTATATTGTGGGAAAAATGCCCTTGGGCCCTAAAACCGATTTAGTGTATGTCCGTGTTTTTCCTGCTAAAATTCTTTCATAAAAACCCAAAACCGTCTACTCCGTTCGAAAGTTCCTACTCTGTATTTGAGCAACATGCCCGGACATCACCGATTATATGGTATGTCCCAAATTTTAAACCTACGCATATTCTTTCATTTAAAACCAAAAATAAGTTTACTCCGTTCGTAATAAATCTCTGTATATTGTGGGGAAAAATGCCCTGGACATACACCGTTATATTGTAGTCCCAGTTTATCC
Source organism: Sweltsa coloradensis (assembly GCA_024449915.1). Lineage (NCBI taxonomy): Eukaryota > Metazoa > Arthropoda > Insecta > Plecoptera > Chloroperlidae > Sweltsa > Sweltsa coloradensis. The sequence continues at coordinate 13,497 of JAMZAV010008479.1, forward strand.
TGCGTATATTCCCACATTAAAAAATTTAAAAATTTAGTCCCACTCCGTTCGGAAAGTATTAATCTGGGAAAATTTAGCAAACATGCCATGGGCATACAAACCGGGGTTTTATGGTATTTTCCCTGAAAACCTTCATATGTTCAATATGACCAACAAATTTGGCTAAATCCCTTCAAAAAATACTAATCCTTATATTAGGAAAAATGCCATGAACATACACCAATTGTATGGTATGTCCATGTAAATTTCCCCACGTATATTCCCAATACCAACAATAAATCTTTCTCATTCGTAAATACTTTCTGGGGTATTTTTGCAAACATGCAGTGGACTACACCGATTTTATGGGGATGTTTCCCATGGATATTCACGGATGTTTACATTTATCCCAAAATTTAGTCTACTCCGTTCGAAAGTACTTTTTCCTGTTTTTTTGAGTAAACATGCCATCAAAATACACCGATTATATGGTAGGTCCCATGTAATCCTTTCGTAAAATTCCCACTAAAACCCAAAAATAAGTTTACTCCGTTCGTAAGTATATACTTTGGGGTTTGTGAAAAAAATCCTGGGGCAATTTCCCCCATTAATTGTAGGGCCCATGTTTTCCTTTATATATTCTACTTTAAAAAAAAAATATTCAGTCCCACTTCGTTTTGGGAAAATATACCTCTGGATATTGAGGGTAACCTGCCCCAACATTTAAACCGATTATATGGTATGTCCCCCTGTAATTTCCCACGTTTTTCTACATAAACCAAAAAAAAAAGTTTAATCCGTTCGTAAGTATATACTTTGTGTATTTTGAAAACATTCCCTGGAAAATCCCCCCCATTATTTGTTGTCCCCTGTTTTATCCTTCATATATTCTACATAAAAAAAAGATTTTAGTTTTCTTCGTTCGAAAAATATATACTTTTGTTTTATTGAGCTAACATGCCATGGAAAAATACACCCCAAATTTTATGGTAGTCCCCCTGTTTCAATTTCGTATATTCTACATAAATAAAAATTCATCTACTTCTTCGAAAGTTTTTATACTCTGTATTTGAAAGGGTAAACCGCCATGAACATTTCACCAATTATATGGTATGTCCCCTGTCATCCTAGTATATTTTTTCATAAAAAAAAAATAAGTCTACTCCCTTTTTTAAGTATATATTTTGCATATTGTGCAAACATCCATGGGCATATACACCGATTACATGGTAGTCCCATGTATATCCCACGTATGTTCTACATTAAACCCCCCCTCAGTCTACCCTTTTAACAGTATATCACTCGGGATATTGGCCAAACATGCCAGACAATACACCGATTATATGGTATGTCCATGGAATCCTAGTTTTGTTCAAATAAACCAAAGTTCAGTCCAAATCCCTTCTTAAATTATAGCTGTATATTGAGCTAAAATGCCATGAACATACACCGATTTTTAAAGGGATGGCCCCTGGACATCCAAAAAATATTCTCGATAAATCTAGATTCAGTCTTTTCCGTTGTAAGTATGTAATATTCTGAATATACACGTAAAATCCCCGAAAATTCACTGATTTTATGGTTTTGTCCCCTTTTTCCTAAGTTATTCTACATAAAACCGGGCATTCCTCTACTCCCCTTGTAAATTTTATTTTAAATAATACAGTGTAATGCCTGAACATACCCATATTTACCATTTTGGGTTTTTAAAAAAGCGGTTAGCGGCGTTTGTAGAAGCTGGGACATTTAATTTTTATTAAAAAACCCTTTAAACTTACAAATTTATCATTTAGAATATTTGCTTAAAACTCAAATTTTGGGTAAAGTATGGACATACTTTTTAAAATTTATAAGAAAGTGAAAACATTTTTCAAATACAATCTCTAAAACTTTGGGGCCAAAACCAAATTTGCATTCCGCCTGGCCCCCGGAGCTTTCTTTTTTTCATATTCTCGGGTAATTTTGTTGGGGAAATAAAAACATTTCAGGTCGAGGCTCTTCCCTTGGGCCCTTTTGGGGGGGCTGAAAACTATCCTTTTCCAAATTAAAAAATTGGATTGCTCAGGTGTGGCTGGTTTTAAATTTCTACTTAAACTCTTACCAAACATTTTCGAATTTTCACCAGGTTTATGGTCCCGGCATATTTTGTGAAAACGTGGATATATTCGTTATTGTCCCCTACATCAAATGAACATCCCTTTTAAAATTTCCCCACATCCCGTGAATTTTCCATTAAAATTTTTATATGGATTTTTAATTACATATCCATCGGTCCCTGCTGTTTTCCCACAATTTACCTACAAAATACCTACAAATAATGCACGATTTGTACACCCATGGAGTCGTACGAATGTACAAGGATATTCACGAAAAGCACGTATGAATCGTGGATATAGTCGTATATTGTTCTACATTGAAGGATATCCAGAATGATGTAAATTTGAGGTCTGGGGACGTACCACGCACATCCAAAAAAACGCCAAGGGTATTTTTCCCGTACACCCATTTGTACATCCTGGGGAGGCATAGAATTTGTTTTTTTTAAATTATTATCCCTCGATTATTGTAGATACCCCCAAATGTCCCTACAGGTAAATGTATATCTATATCCTTTTGGATTTTTTTGAAAAATGTACCAAGGATATTAAAGAATTGCACGTACAAAACGGGGGTATTGATGGCCATTCGAGAATATTCATAAAATTTATAACTGGGAGGTCCACGAGATAAATATCGTGCCCTTTGCACATTTGCCGGATATGCCATTGACAAAAAAAGTTTGTATATGTATACCCCGGAATAAACATTTTATTCGGATTTTCATGGGATATTCGGGGATATGTGTGTGCTGTGGGGTTAATAAGTAGGCGACTTTGACTCTTTTTATATTGTACTTTAGCCCAAAAAATTTAAAAAAGGGTGACACACCGGGGTTTTTGAACCCGGGCCCTTAGCGTCCGTACATGTAATGTAAAAAATAAACCAAGAATTAGACATTTTTTAAATTTGGGTGGTGCATAGCTCAGCTGTAAGAGCATAGCCCGGACAGCAAGGTCCCGGGTTAAAAACCCCGGTGTACCCATTTTTTGAATTATTTTATATATATATATTTCATAAATAAATTTTTTAGAGTCGATATTTTATTTTGGGTGGAAAACAATAAAAAACCCGTAGTCTAACGGTAATGATTAAAAGGGCCCTACTATTTGTATTTTTGTTTTAAAGGGCCGTATTTACTTTTTTAAGGAATTTTAATATTGGGGGGATTTAATAAAATAAAACAAAGCTTAAAAATTTTTCCGCTCGAATAGGGGGCCCTTTTCAGGGCAGTGTTTGATTTTTTTGAATTTTAAATTTAAAATATGAGTAGGGCTCATTTTTTGGGAATTTTTTTTGTGTTCGATTCTACAAAAACCACCCATTATTTCGATGGCGCGTTTTTTCAGTAGACCCTTGTTTGACACCCCACAAAATCCACACGATTGACATTTTTGGGTATAATTTTTTTTAAAACCCCTGAGAAGTACTTTGGGGGTTATCATAAAAAGAAATTTAAAAAATTGTCTCCACAAGGTATATTTAGATCTCGGGAAAATTTTCACTTTTCCGGGCGGTTTCCAAAAAATTTTAGCATTATAGAGAGGGACGTGCCTATTTAGTATTTATTTTGCTAATTACAGAATTTGTTAATTGATATAAAGTGAAAACATTGTACGCACTGCACTAGAAATAAAAACTAAAATAGGCTTGCATCCCGGCTTCGCCAAAGGGCCCCCTCAAAAATTTTCCCGGATGAAACTTTCGGTAGGTTGCGGGTGACGGGTTCAAGGGGGTTTCCCTTTCCAAATCAAGTTAACGCTTTATCCCTGAGTTTACCTCTAAGGGGTTTATTCGGTCAAAGAAAGCCATGCAGGGTTCGCCCAAATGTTTTATGCCCAAGATCCCGGGAGACAGTCGAAATATTTGGGGGTCGGGAAAAATTTTTTTCCCAAAACGGACAAAACAGAGAGGCGTTTTTTCGTGTAATATGCTTTTGGCCCCCTCCCCGGTTTGCCCCCTCGAGTGATCCAATAACACATTGCCAATCCCCGGCGATGAGTCATTAAAAACATTTTAATAAGTAAAATTTTTATATAAAATTTTTACGCACTTCTACCGCCCTTTTCGAGGATGTTTTATAGTCGTAAATGAAAAAGGCCCGGGAAAGGGAATAATGCCAGAGCGTTGATTCTATTGTAGTAATAATACAGTGTTTTATAACCAAAAATGGATTTGGTTCGAGCTCTCATGCACCGGGGGCTAAATTAAAAGCAAAACGGTCACACCCGGGAATCGAAATAAAAAAAGCTGAATTGAAGTTGTACTTCAACATTTACAAATGGTTATAACTGATAAAAAATATCAAAAATTTTTTTTAACATTGATTATAAAAGGAATAAATAATAATATTGCCCACAACCCATAAGGCAGCATGTTCATTCTGTATCAATGATGTACGTCTTTAAACTTTTTTGGACTTAGGGGAGAAATGGTGTTGTTTAAAATTTTTTAGGCTTTCCCTTGAATAGAAAAAATTTAATGTAAAAGGTTTTTTTAAAATTTGCCCCGGAAATTTTAATAATATAAAAAGGGCAAGTAAGAAAACTAAAAAAATACTTAAAAAAGAAATTCATTACCGTTTCAAATTTTCAACACAAAATACATTGGGGGGTTCCCTTCTCCTTTAAAAATTATTTTTTTCACTTCAAAATTAAACCCTACGGGGCCCTTCCCGTCGTTGTAGCATACGTGCTTACATTGGATGTCATTGGGAAACAGCTTTTTGGGTATAGGTTTTGAAGAAAAATATATTTGAATAAATTTTAAATGTATGGGGTTATATCATGGAAATATTTTGTACAATTTTAAATATTTATGTTTCTTATTAGCCGCACCTACAGAAAAAATTTTTCATAATAAAAAGGGCCCGGGAAATAGTTAAATTTTTTTTCATCTTTCCTTTAAATGCAGTCAAAAAAAAATCGAAGCAAAAACTCAATGAAGGTACTATTTTTTGTACACTATCATACTGTATTTTTATGGATCGGATTTTGATAGAAAAAAAATGGGGACAAAGTTTCAACGTTTTTGAATATTAAAATGCCCAAATAAATTAAAAAAAAAAACGCACTTTCTTCAAAACCCTTTTCAAATTCCCATTCTTATATACCAGTCATCAATGGTCAGGATGGTTGCATCGGAGTTTTGGCACAGCTATTAAAAAATCATCCTGTTTAAAATGTATTCCCCAAACCATTTTAATTTTAAATGGTATATTATGTACGAAAGTTATAGCGCAAATAAACGGCACGTTACACTTTACCCACGCATAAAAATTCAAATAAATTGTAATAAAAATAGTTTAAAATATTAAAAAACATGCCTTCAAGTATGTTTTGTGGTTTTAAAAATCCGTTTCAAATATACTTTATATTCTTAGGGGCGTTTTTTCGATTCCACATTTTTCAGCCCCCCCCGGTAAGATTTATAAAATTTTTTTCATTCATCCCCATACTTTATAACCAAATTTGGGAAATTTTCCCTTTATCAAAAAAATTTACTAAATCACCCTAAAATCTGCCCCCCTCTGTTGTAATAATAATTTCGTCACGGAGCGAAAACTGCAAACGATGTAAAAATTAATGGCGTTGAGTGATAATTTTAGTCCCCCCAAGGGAAAAATAGTGCTTCGCGCCTGGGGGCCCGTAGCCCGGGGAACCACGGCCCCGCACCGTATCGGAGTTCTGCATACATCGTGCAGCCCCCCAACGTAATTAAAAACTGCGGCCTCTATTGGACGGCAAAATTTTTCGAATTTTTCTGAGTGACTTTTGCAAAAAACCCCACCCCAGTCCCTCTTTCAAGCTCCCATTATCCCCAAATTTTGGGCCTACGGGCCCAAAACTCCGGTTGCTCTTAAAAAAATTCCCAATAAAAAAGAAATTATTCCTTTTTTTATAATTTTAGTTTGGGGAGCTGCCCACAATTTTACGTGAGACAGTAGAAAAAGGTTTTCCCGGGGAAATTCACGAGCGCAGTCGCTGGGGGGGGGGGGGGGGGGTTTGATCTGTAAAACTGTTTCCTCGTGCGAGGAGCCCTCGTGATGGGGGGTCAATACCTTTGGGAAATTGAAAATTTTGTTTTGCCAATCCACAGAAAAAAATCGGTTGTATTAAAGTCACAGGGAGTACATAAATTTTTTTGTTGTTTTGGGGGGAAAAAGAAAAATTAACACGAGCAATTAGATGGTCAACTATACCAAAAACCGGCCTTCTACAAAGGCCCCGGTGTTTAAATTCCCATTTTTAAAAGTGCCAAGTAAATTCCTGCCAAGAAGTTTTTAAATCACCAGGGCAAACCCCAAAAAAAAGCTTTAAAATTTTTTTAAAGAAAAGAGGCATGGGGGTTTTTCATACAAGCGTTGGGGTGTTTTTTTTGCCCTCTGCGCTTTTTTGATTTTTTTAGGGTTTTCTCTCGGCCCAAGCTTTTTGTTTCAATTACTTGAAGGTAATTCTAGAATACGCACGTATATAAATTGCCCCCGGGTTTTCCCCAAACATTTACTTAACGTTTTTGGGTTTTTAAAATTCCCTGTGGTGATGTTTTTTCAAAAAAATAGGAGAAAAAAACCTTGCACAAAAAACACATATTAAACCCCTCCTGAACGGGATTTTTTTTAACCCATTTACAGGAAAACGCATTTGTGAAATAAAATTTCCCCCCATTTAAAGGAATTGTTTAAAAAATTTTTTTTAAAACTTGTATTTTTTTCCTTTTTTCTTTGTTTTTCAGATATGAAAAAAGGGTTATTTCAGTTTGGATTTTTTGAAAAAACTGGATTTAGTTTTGGGGTACCAGCAGTAACAACCCAAATTACGGGGCCTAAATCCCACTTTTTTTTGAGGGATTACATTTACAGGGAGGGAACAATGCTAATCGAAAGGGCGGGGACGGTCTAAATTTAAGATACAGACTACGATAAGTTTATTATTTTGTGCGCTGAAGATGGATGCTCCGATGTATATCCCAAGATAAATTATGTATAATTTTTAAAAAAAAATACACACAAAAAAAATTTTATTTTAACTTTCTTATAAATTAAGTAAAAAAGTCAAATAAAAACCATAACTGACCCAAATATCCCGGTTAAAAAGAAAAAACAAAAAAAACACTCACCCACTACGTATTTTCCTGCACCACCCGCAGCCATCCTCAAAACCCAGGTTTGGGTTTTTCATAATCAGGGCCTTTTTTTTAAAATCGAATCTTTGTCAAATCCTAATCCCAAAATTTTCCAATATTTTATTCAGTAAATTTTGGTAATGTTCTACTTCAAAACGCTAAGCTCAGGCAAGCTTTAAAATTTTCCCCTTTTGGGAAAGATAAACCCCGACAGTTAAGGGGAATGGGAAAGGGTTTTCAAATTATTTGGGACACATCAAAAAAGCCCATCTTGGGGTGTTCCCGAAATTTAGTTGGACAACTAAGTTGGTTGGTGTTTCCGTTTTACAGCGAGAAACCCCCTCAAACGCGCCAATTGGCTGAGTAAAAATTGGGACCGAGTTGAGTTTAATCCGCGTCCCCCCGGGCCCATATTCGCTAATAGTTAATAATAACGGTTTTGGTGGTTTTATGAAGTACTCAATACAAGGGAAAGGGCCCTTGGGGCCGCAAAAAGCTATTTGGGATGGACAGTAAAATTTGGGGATCCCACGACGTTATTTGAAATATCTAAAAAGATGACGTTATTTTTTACAAGCTCCAATAAAACTAGCTTAATTAAAGAGTTGCCATTTTGGAATTTGATATTTATATCTTTTACATTTTTTTTATAGCAAGGAAACTTAATACCCCGAACACCCCTTTTTTTTTTGTTTTTTTTATTTTTTTAACTCAATAAAAAAAATTTTGGGGGTTTTTCCCTAAAAAGAATAGCTGTTTTAAAAAATTTCTAAAAAAAAACCACATAGCTCGACCCAATGGGGAATCCCCTCTCGCTTTATCCAGATTTCGGGCTCACTAATTTTTTTTTATATTACTTGAGAAGAACGCGGGAAAATTCACAGATTTTTAAACAATTGAATAAATTTAAATTTTCGGCGTTGTTGTGTTATGCACTTTTAAGGACGAGGGGAAGAAAAATTTTTTATATTCTTGGTAAAAAAAGTGTACATGGTAATAAGTTTTTTTAAAATTTTTTCTTCATGGCATATCTCGGGGACAAAAAAAAAAAAAAAGTAATGTTTAAAAGTTATATTATTTCCCGTTGTTTTTAAAACCCGAAATTATAAAAATTGCCTAATAAAAAAAGAATTTAAAATTAAAAAAAAAAGTTTTTTAACGCATATTTAAGGGGGCAGGGGTGGCGGGGGAGGGGGTGCGGGGGGGGGTGGGGGTGAGGGGAAAGTGTCCCGGGGGAAAGCAAAAATGGCCCCATTAAAGGGGGCATCGGGGCCCCAGGGGCCGTCATCTAGTAGTTTCGTGAGGATGTTATCTCACCTGCACCCCGGGGAGGCTCGTGTCGAATACCAAAACTCCCTTTCCCCGGCCCCCCACTAACTTCCTCAAAATTTAAAAAACCCAATCTTTTACTAAATTTTTTTCATTTTCCCCGCGGGGGGAAACTTTATCGCCTTTAGTTAAATTTAACTCGTCTTTTTCTTAAGCGTTCGTTGTAGGCAATTTTGCATATCCCCGTCCCCTTTTTCGGTACCCCCGCGTCTCGTTTTTTGGCAAATCAAATCCTTTAAAAAAATTATATCAAAATCCCCCTAGAGCTTTTTGTTCGCTTTTCATTTGCATTTTTTGCCTTTGCTTTTCAGGACTTTTTTTTTTTTTTATTTTAAACATTAATTTTAAGATTGTCTTGTTTTTGTATTATTCGTTTGCAACAATCGTGATTCCCTTTTAAAAAATAACTAAACCCAAATGTCTCTTTAATTTTTGTCGTTAATTAAAAAAAATTTTCTATTGCGGGAAAAAAAAAGCTCATAAATGTGGGTGGATTTGTAGAATTTACCGTTCATGAATACAGCAGAGTTTTAAAAGTCACATGTTATTTTTTGTTGGGTGTGTTATGTTGTTATGTTTTAAAAGTAAAGGTACAAATTAACCCTTTTTTTTAAAAAATTAAGTTTTAACTCTGTATATCTGCCGGCACCATAGATTCAAAGGGTTTTTTTATTAGTCCAAGGGGCATAAGTCGGGAGAAATTTTTCGATTCCTCCCAAAATGAGCTAGTGGGGGGGGTAGATGAAGGGGTTACGAAAAAAACAAAAGAACAGTTTAAAAACTAAATATACATTTTTATTTTGTTTTTACAATTTAAAGGCCCCGGTATAGGTTTTTCATTATTTTTCACAATCATGTATTTAAAGATACCAAATACAATAATTTTTCAGATCGATTTTTGTATACGTAGGCCCTAGTTAAAGTAGCGTTTCGTTTTAAACCTTTTTGGGGATATAAGTTTGTTTCCCAGTGTTTAGTGAGGCCCAAGACGCATTTTAACCACCCAGCAGGAGTTAACTCCCCTAAAACCCCCCGTCCCGTCCCAAAACCTTAGGGAAATTGGATGTCAAAAAATACCTCTGCTACTCGTACACTGGGAAATTTTAATTTGATACTCTACAAGCACATGGGGACTTATGCCTCCTAGTGACACCTCGTAAAGGGAAAACCCAAGGAAAGCGGGTTTTTGCGAGCCTACTTTTTTTCTGCATACGCCCAAAACGCTGAATGGACGCTTGGGAATTTTTTCCGCAGCGGGTTTATGAAAGCTCCGAAAAGCTTTCCCAAAATCAACTGAAAATGAAAGGTTTTTTGTAAAAGGTCCGGGATCGAAAAAAAACCAGCCATGCAAATTTAACGCTTCGGCCTTTTTTTTTTGTAAGCGGGGGGACTACAGTGGTGGCCTAGGGGAAATTCGAAGCTCGAAATGTTAAAAGTTCAAATCAGCTAAAAGAAAAACAAAAGGGGTTTTATTTAAAATTTTGTTATTCTCGTGGGGGAAAAAAATTTTTATCCCAGTTAATAATAACCCGATTTGAAAAATGTCAATGTTAGATGTACGTAAAAATAGTATTTTGTGTTAAGTTGCGTAAATCAGATCTGTTTTTTTAAAAAAAGCTACAAAACACAGTCCCACATTTTTTACTGGAAAAAATTTTGGGCTTAAATCTTATTAGTTTTTCTTTGGGGGTAGTATTTTTTACTTTAAATTTTCTATTTTAAATTCTTCGTTTTAATTTACCTTTTTTTGACAGAAAATTATAAATTTTAAAAATCCCCAAAAACGGGGGGTCTTTTGGAAATTTTTTAGGGCCCAAAATGTGAAATTTTTAAAAAAGTGTAAAAATAGTGCTACAAATTTCGACAAAAAAGATATTCCCCCAAACAAAATGCTATTTTGACGTGCAACCTATGCCCAGTTTTCCAATTTCGCAAAAAGAATATAAATATGTACTAAGGTTTTAAATTTAGAATTTCTAGTGGAAATTTTAAATGGTTTCAATGAAAAAAATGTTGATATTTGGGGGTTTCCCCAATCGCAATTACACACAATAATTTGCACAAATAATTGTGTTTTTGCAAGGGATTAACGCGTTGTCTTTGCCAATAAAGAAAGAGAGTGGTAACTTTTTTTTTAATCCTTTCAAACCCCAAAAATTTTTTTTTCTAATTTCTTAATCGAAATAAATTTGAAACCAAGAACCCAATTTATTTAAAATAAAATTCCCATCTTGGGTTAAAAAAGTTTTTGACAAATTTTTTGGGTTTTACTAAAAAAAATTAAATTTACAAATAAATTTGAATTTTTTTGGGAAAAATTAAAATTCAAATACACACAGCAAAAAATTAAATTTAAAATTTTTTTTTAAAAGATGTTTTATGTAAAAATACCTTTGGGGAGGGTTTAAAACGAGGGATGCCTTGGAACGCGAAAAAAGGGAAGTAAAAAAATGCAAAGAATAAGAAAAAATTAAAAAAAAACTCCGCTTTAAAAACCCCAAAGCAAGCTATATTCGTATTCCCCTTTGCTTTGTGTAACATTTTTCATGTTTTCGTGTGCGGATTTTTCCCCCAAAGGGGTTTTTTTGGGTTTTTTTTATCAAATTTTTTTTGTATTACTCTTTTTTGTCAAGCTAAATAAGCTTCAACAATGTGATCCCCAGAACAAAATTGCCCCGTAATGTAAACCCGAAATAAAAACAACGTAGACCGTAGAAAGAAAGAGAAATATTCTCCATTCTTATCCCCCTTTTTCTTATTTCATTTTAAAAAATTATTTTTAAAAATCTCAAAAAAGTTTTTTGGGCAGATTTAAATTTTTATACAGTTTACTCAGGTGTATCTGCTCCCGCCATAATCGCCATAATCGAGTTGTTACTATTTTAAGCGTAATAAATCTTAAAAAAACCCTCTTTGGGGCCTTGTGGTGTCATAATGTAAACTATTCCCCCACCTTTTATTCATTTCAAATTGTTAAAAAGGGGAAAAGTTCGAAAAGATTTTTAAAAAAAACAAATTTCTTTCAATTAAATTTTTTTTATATTTTATTTTTTGGAAATTTAAAGTACTTTTTTTTTATTTTTGGGTTTTCCTCTTTTTTAAAAACAATTTTTGGGTGAAACGAGCGAAGGGGAACGAAAAATTCCATTTTACTTCACTGGAGAAAAAAAACCGGATTTTTTTTTTTTTTTCCCTTTTTTTCTTTCTTTCTTCTTTCTTTCTTTTTTTCTTTCTTTTTTTCTTTCTTTTTTTCTTTTTTTTGTATTTTTTTTTTTTCGTTAAAAACCCATTTCCCGGGTAAAAAACCTACTCCGATTGCGATGAAATTTTTTTGGATGCCTTTGAAATCTCTGAAAATAAAAATGCCCCCTTTTTTAGGCAATCGAAAAAAATTTTTTCTCATGAAAAAAACGCAATTTTTCGATTTTTTTTGATTTTTTTTAAAAAATTTCTTTGAATTTTTCCTTTCCCACAGGGTTTAAACCGTTGTAATTGGGTTTTTTTACAGAAATAATTTTATGAATTGGGTATATTCCCTGGAAATTTTTAGCGTAATCAAATAATTATTTCTCAGGGAAAAACGCAAAAATTTCGATTTTTTTTTTTCTTTGGCTTAAAACACCTACATGCTTTTTTCCGATTTTAAAGATTTTTTTCCCCAGAACCTTTAATTTTTAAAAATTAATATATTCGTGTTAAAAAATTTTTGCGCAATCGAATAATTTTTTTCTTATGAAAATTTTTTAAAATTACGTTTTTTTCCTTTTTTTAAATTACAATTTAAATTTTAAAAAAATTTAAATTGATTTTTTTTTTTAATTTGATTTTTAAATTTTTTAAAAAAATTTTAACAAAGGGTTTGATTTTTTAAAAGAACAACCGAAAATCCGCTAAACATGGGAGTCAAAAAAAAAGCACCAATTACGCTCATCCAACAACCGGCGGGACTTAAGCGTTTTTTTCCCATTATCCGGGAAAAAAATAAACCCCTAAATAAATTATACGAAAAGAATTTTTAAATTTTTTAGAAATTTTTACGACAAGTATCCCCTTCAAAAAAAGTTATGGCCCAAAAAAGCAAAAAAATAAAAAATAAAAATAAATTAAATAAATCCTTATTATTGGATGGGTAGCGACGAAGCGAAGAAATTCCCTTCCAAATACACTGGAGAAAAAAATCCCGGGAAAGTTTTTTTTTTTTTTCTTTCTTCTTTCTTTCTTTCTTTCTTTCTTTTTTTCCCTTTTTTTTCTGGGGGGTTTTTTTCTGTCTGTTAACACGATTTTCCGGGTAAACCCATACTCCAAATTTCGATGAAATTTTTGGGGGGCCCTTTGAAATTCTGAACTTAGAACTGCCACATTTTTTTAGCGCAATCGAAAAAATTTTTTCTCATGAAAATCGCAATTTTCGATTTTTTTTTGATTTTTTTAAAAAATTTTTTTTACTTATAAAAAACTACATGCTTTATCCGATTTTTTAAAGTTTTTTTAAAAGAAACTTAATTTTTGAATTAAAATATTCGTGTGAAATTTTAAATGCAAACGAAAAATTTTTTTTTTGAAAAAAAGAAATTTTGTGTTTTTTTTTTTTTAAGACCCAAATTTTTTTACTTATTCACCCACCTGCTTGATTCTATTGTAAAAGTTTTTCAAAAGAACCCTTAATTTTATTAAATTTTTTGGGGTTTGTGTGAAATTTGAGCGCAATCGAATAATTATTTCTTCTTAAAATCCCAATCTTTCCCATTTTTTTTTTTTTTAAAATTACGTTTAAATTTAAAAAAAAATTAAAAAAATTTAAAGTTTTTTTTTTATTTAATTAATTTAAAAAAAAAAAAAAATTAAACCTTAGTAAAAATTTTTTTTCCAAAACAACAGAAAACCCGCATAACACAGGGGCACCCTAAATGCCCCAATTACGCTACCCAAACAACGGGGCGGGATTTAAAGGGGTTTTTTCCTAGTTTATAGAAAATCCCAAACCTTTGTTTTGTGTATTTTTCCTTGACGATAACTCCCCTTTTTTGCCTTTACAAGATTACGTCGGAACTTTGATGTAGGAAAAACTCAAGGGCCGCGACATTCTTCCCCGTTAATAAAAAGGGTTTCCTCGTATATTCTCCCCGCGAATGCTTAAAATTTTAAAGAAATAAAAAATTTTACATACATTAAATTTTTTTAAAATTTTGTGTAGTATTTTTGCGGACTTTCAAGAAAATAAATAATTAAAAAAGGGACCGAGAAAAGAAAAACCTTTTCATCAACTTCAGAAAAACCCGTAATTTTTCAAAGTTTGAACATAAATCAGTATTTTGCTCAGTAAAAAAACTCAAACCTACATTTTTTTCTTAGTTTTGCGAAATTTGATGTGTGCGGGTTTTACGTAAAAAATTTGGAAGGTGGACCGGTTTTGAAAGTTTTTTGTTTATTTTGGAATCTACTTCAAACTTTTTCCGGGTTTTCTTTATCTCTTCAAACCTTTTGATGAAATTTTTAAAATTTTAAAAACTTATTCTTCATTTTCGCCAAAAACTATGCTCCCCGAAAATCAACACCAACTCAACCGACAAAAGTGGTTTTTTGACTAAAACAAACAGCGAGCCCGGGATAAACCTGGCTTCTTGTTTATCCAAGGCACTTTTTAAAAATTTTTTTACTTTTTATTTAACTTTTCACGCACACTATTTCATTACACAGTTTTTCAACCAGCTCTTTTAAAAATAACAGTTTATTTCTGAAAAGTATGGTATTATATTTTTACAGTCTCTTATAAATATTCGCTTCTGCAATTAGAATTATCATCACAGCCATCATGGTCATTGAAGAAAGAGGGAGTTTTTTAAATTTTATTTGCATTCGGGCCCCGTGTTGGTAAACACTTTTTGTTTGAAATTCCCCCGATATCAGACAGCGAGAAAATCGGGGTCCCCGCTTGCCGTTTCCCATTTTTTACACGGGGGTTTATTGCGACATTTTTTAAATTTTTACGAACTAGTCCCTCAATTTAAAACGAATGATATTCTAGTTTATCCCCACAAAGTGTTGATTGGACGTGAAAATCTAAAGCTGAGGCATGACTAGGGAATATTCGAAAAATTTCATATTTTTTTAGAAAATTTAACCTACCCTGATCAAGGCAACTTTTAAAATACACTTTTAAAACATCTAATAAAACCCGCGGGGTTTTGACTTTAATTTTTTTTTATTTCTCGATTTGGGTTTTGGGCGGGAAACACTCCCGTGGGGTAAAATTGGGTTAATTTTTTACACAATGCAGAAATTAAAAAAAATTTAATTTGTTAATTTCCCTTTTTAATTTCTTTAATTTTAAATAAATAATATTAAAGTGTTTTGGGTTTGAAAAAGGGCAACAAAATTTTTGCTGATTTACGATCTTGAACAAAAAATGTGTTATTATTTTTTAAAAAAAAGACCCT